>PVKS010003412.1:0-104108 GCA_004027875.1 Aplodontia rufa | reverse complement strand
GGAGGAAAAGGGGGAAATATTGGAGAATGATTTTGCAAATAATATTGTTATATCATATACATGTACTAATTTTTAACAACAAATCCAACCATTATGTATAATTATAAATCACCAATAAATTATGGGAAAATTATAATCAGAGCTATAATCCAACCAGCAGTACCACTATTGAGCATATATCCAAAGAAAATGAAATCAGAATGTAAAAGGGACATCTGAAGTCCCATGATTCCCGCAGCACTCACTATTCATAATAGCCCAGAAAAGAATACAACCAAGGTGTCCATCAACTTCTGAAAGGATGAAAATGTGGCTGGGCACAGAAATACAAGAACTGAATATAAGAACAGAAATATAAGAAATATGAAGAGTTGATGAAATCCACAGAAGTCAAGAGTAGAATGGGGGTGTGACCAGAAGTTGTGAAAGTGGGTGGGAGAGAAAGTGGGTGGGAGAGAAGTTGGGGAAGGGTTAATTAATGGGTATTAAATTGCAGTTAGATTGGGTTAGCAGTTTCTGGTGTGCAATTGCACAGTAGTGTGACTACAGGTGACAATAATATAGTGTATATTTCAAAAGCAAGAGGGAAGGATTTCAAATATTTTCACCATGAAGAAATAATAAATCTTTAAGGAGACAGAAATGGAGTTTAAATTTACCATTCTAAAAATATGAAGACGACTGTATAAAACACAAGCAGGAGAATCATTTGAGCCTTAAAGTGAGGACATCCACCCAGGAAAGCTGTGCGGTGTAGTGACTGCTATAAAACCCCGATGGAGTAAACCTTGGGACTTAGTATTTCTGTCAACAAAGTGTGTGGGGAGAGGTAAAGAGGGGGTCTTTGGATTAAATCTTGGACTTGTGCTATGGTGGTCAACCACAAAAGAAACCACTCCCCTAAAATCTAGGCATCAAAAATATCTTGAAGAAAGTTATTACCTGAAAGGATAGACAGTGTCTTCCGGGCACTAGGTAGGTAATTAATAAACAGAACAGGTCCTCCTGCCTAGGATTACAGAGGCATTTGCACCTTTGTTTGTGCTCGGGCCCTGAATTTTTGCATTCAAGCTATCCTTTTGAGCTATTTCCAAGAGTTCTAGGAAAAATCAGAGACAAATCTTCTGGGATAAACATACCCTAGAACAGACACAGAGTATTAACTACATCACCTTGGTGGAGGATGTGGGCATCACAATCCCACAGGATTGTCTTAGAGCCTGTAGCTCTCTATAGAGAAAGTCCCAGCAAATATGAGTGTGCAACAGTAAAACCACAAACACAAGAAGAAGCTATTCAAAATCAACGTGTATGCAGTAACTAAATCCTTAGAAATTTTCAGTTAATTCACTTTTCATGATATTCATAAATTACAGGTGCTGAAGAACCATGTTGATTTTCATGGCTGTATTGCTGTAATTAATACTGGCTTTAGAATCAGACAGTTGTGTACAGGGAGGTGGAGGATAATGTAGCATTGTTCAAAGGACACTGATTAATGTATGTCCCATATTAAAGTGTGGCAATAAAAAGACACTAACAAAATCAAGCTTGAATTGTTAAACCGATTCTTTGTAAATGCTATAAGGGGATAGATGTCAATGATCCCAACACAAGTCCCGCAGCAAAGACACAGACAGACACACTCATGCACACACACATAGACACACACACACATACATGCCACAATCTCAACAAGCTTTGGTGTCCTTATATACATGGGGGAGGGATGTGAAAATTCTGATATATATGTTATTATATTGCTATATACTGCTGGTGGAAAAACTTTACCACAAAAAGTCCATTATAGAACTGTTTAATATTGACTGAAAGCTCTTGTACTATGCCCAAAACTTCTTTTATCATTTTACTTATTCATGCATTCAACACTAAAGCATCTTTAATAAATATTTAGTATGCACTATTCACTGTTCCAAGATACACCAATGAAAGGAAGTGTGAACAAAGTCGTCAGCCTACACATTTGTATGTTCAGGAGGCAGGCAAAAGAGGGGAAATGAGTATATAATACTCAGAATGTCATAAATGGCTTTGAAGAGAAGCAATAGTAAAGGAAAGAGAGAACTATACAATATTATTCTAAGGTGTTACAGTAAATCTCCATTAACAAAATTACATTGGTTTAGAGGCAGTGACAGAAAGAAAGTGACAGAAAAAGCAAACACTTCAGGAAGATATTGTTATTTCAAAGGGAACAGCAAGTAAAAATGTCCTGAGTCAGTAAGATTCAGCATGCTTGCCAAATATAAAGCCGGGCCTCCTTATAGGTGCAGCATGAAAGAAATAGTAGGAGAAGGGACCAATATGAAGGGTAAGAAGAAGCTTGCAAGCAGTGGAAAGAGAACAAAGAGGATGACTCAGCAATGGGAGAAGATATTTCAGAGGAGGTAACATCAACCATGCCAATCTCTTCCATTTGCTTGAGTACGATATGACTTGAGAACTGAAATTTTCACTGAGCACCTAGAAGCCTTTTGTGACATTCACAATGACTGGTCTGATGAAGTGTTTGGGGGAAAAAAAACTTGATTGGTGGGTGTTTAGTTTAACAGATAATGAGTAGAAACAAAGTCCATTCACTGGGAATTTTCATAATACGTGGGAGCGGGAAATGGCACAGTAGCTTAAGGAAATATGAGGTTCATTTTTATTTAAAGTAAGGTATACTACAGTATGTTTGAATGATCTTGGAAAAGTGAAGATGGAGAAATTGATGATGCCAGGGGAATAAAATGGTAGGAGTGCTGGAACAGGTGGGGAGAAGAAATGGTATGATTAGCTTGAGCCCATATCATGTACATTCTTGCTAGATGCATTATATGATTATTGGTATGGATCTGGATTACATATCACATACATAGCAAGGCTGAACTCATTCACATATTTATCCACATTGCTGAGCACTTTAAAATTTGCCATTCTCATAAATACCATTAAAAAGAACACCAGTTAACAAAATTACACTATACTAAAAATTAAAATTAAAAAATTATGGATTCTAAATTTCCTTAAAGATAATTAAAAATAAAGAAATCTATAGCAAACACATATGCATCTAAAATTCATCTGCAAATATGAATTATAGTTTCTCATGCTCTGAATTGATATATATGGCCTGAGAAGCATTCTGAATTTTCTACTCATAGTTTTCCTTCTTATATTTAGAAGAAAACATTCTAATATCTTATGAAATTTAGTTGTCCCTTTTTGGATATTCCAATATTTTATCACCATGTAGTTTTGGAAAATGTGTTGTACCATTTGTCAGAGTGCAACTACAAAAGAAAAGCTAAGAATAGTACAAGGAGAGACGGGCGAACAGGGAAATGCCAACCACACAGTGAGGACACATTTTTCTCCTTCCAACCACCTCTCTGGTTCCCCACCTCTGCCTTTCAGACCATGTGATTATTTTTTGGTTCCTTCTTTTTGTGAGTTTTATGTTATATGCCAGAAAGACAGCCCCAGGGTCAGTGCCAACCCATCCTGGAATTTTAATGACTTGGGATTGAAACACCTGGCATTTATTTCAGGTTGTAATTGGAAGATTATATAACCTACTAACAATGTAATTGGTAACACTACAACTCAGGATGTTTTACTGATAATGTTGAGATATAATTGAAATGTAAAAACAGTAGCAAATGCAGTAGGTAGCAATGAGTTCTAGCTTCTTTTTAATTAAAAAAGGAAAATCAGAGGAAAAAGCAAATTCAGAACAATTTAGTTAATATTTAGAGTAAATTCATCTGTCTTCTCATTGGAGGTTGATTAATTACAGCATTAATCCAATAATTTTTCTGTTTGTGTGTTAATTTTTATCCATATCATAAAATAATGTTTATTTTTTAATTAATTGGTGAACTTTGCTAAGCACAAAGGCAATGTTCTAATATTTTTAGAAGTTTTATGCTCTTTTGTGTTAAAAAACTTTTATATCCTGACAATGTAACATAACTGCTGCTTTAAAGATGGAATGATGTGCACACTTTTTCTTGCACAGAGATGCTTAAAAAGAAAAGGTTGGAGTTTATTTTTTTCTTTCACTTATATATGCACTGAGACTTTTCTTTGGTAAAAGAAAGTTTAGTTTTCTTTCACAAGGAAATTTTTCCAACATTTTGAGAGCAAGCGTGAATTCTATATATCATCTTATATTTTCTGCATTTTTCCTATTAATATCAAAAATAAATAAATAAATGAAATCAGGAGCTGGAGGATTGTGCTTTATAGATTGAGTTCAGTATCAAGTTGGCATTATCACTTCTTCAGGTCATCACCTTTATTGTGGTGATTGGCATATCTGATCTGACATTTTTCAGTCTCCCACTTGATTGGCTCAATTTTTCGGTTAACCCTCCCAAAGGCACAGCCTTGGACCCTGTCCTTTGTTCAACAGCTGTGCTTCCAAAGAATAGCTAAGCATTTTCATGAGGAAAGGACAGAGAGGTTAGGAAAAATGTCAATCATCTCTAGTTGTATAGCATTCTCTACTGCCCTGCAGATAAGGAGAATACCATTGAAGGGACTTCATAAATACTATTATGTTCATTTATATCATTATATCCAAAGGGAAGTACATTGTCTCACCTAATTTGATTAATACAAAATTTGTGACGTCACAGATCTAGTTCCAGTAATTCCAAATATATATATATATCAAATGTGTAAATTAATAAAAAATTATGTATGAAAATGAAATAAAGTTTTTAGAAATCAATCACATAGAATTCATAAGATAGTTTTGTGCATGCACATGTACACTTATTAAAATATTGTAAAAGATGACAGCTTACTTTCTGAAAAGGGTTTTGTGTTTCTTCTAATGAATGTTACTTATTAAAGTCCTGAAGCAAACCATTATTTTCCAATGACACAAAAGTATTTTTCAAATGACATCATAAATTAGAAATCAGTACATAAGAAAGTCTTATCAATCAAAACCTAGAGTTCCTGGAGATTCATACGTAGAGGTTAAAAAGTAAGGTACACAAAATGGGAATGGCGGACGCTTGGATTGTTTGTTGCTTGAAAAAAGTAAGCATTGACCTAAACCTTAGTTCGACGTCAAGTATACATTTGTTTTCTAATTATTAAAGATTCAAAATAATAAAGTAATTGTAGTTAAATCACATAGAATTATAAAATCCTTTAATATGGAATTGTTTAATAACCCAATATATACACTTTTTACATATGAATGTACTTATATTTTTTAACAAAATTAATTGTGAACACAGAAATGAATTATAATCACAAACAGTATCAATGCAATGAAGTTGCATTTATCAAATGCAATTTCTAAAAGGTTCTTCAGTAATATTTCTATTTTTTCATAAAAATTTAAATGATCTGGTGTGACAATGCTTACCGTAAGCACACTAGTGACTTTAATAAAATAAATTATTTTACTCTTAGCGAGAGGAATGGAGAAAGAGAGGTGATCTAAAATGCATCAGCTGTCACCTGTGCAGTCCCCATTTGACAGTTCAATACCTCCTCATCTTCTAGAATGGCATTCCTGAGCACTGAGTAAACTGTGACTGTATGCACACTGTCAAAGAGAGCCTGACACACCATTAGCACTGACCTCCATGATGACAATCACAACATGAAATCAAACAGCACAGCTAATTTTCATTAGAGTTCAAATTAATCTGCACATCTTTCCATTTAGCACTGGGCAGAGCAAGTCCCAGAAAGAAAGCATATGATGAACTCTGTGATAGACTGACAAAATCCTAAACGCTTAGGAATCCACACAAGTCTGCATCGGAAAAGGCTCAATACAATTCTTTTTATAACTCAGGATAAATGCAGCCTTTGCCACCAACAGTGGAATTAAATTAGTTTGTGGTATCTCACAGCAAGGATTACTAGTTGCCAGTCTAAGCAATCAACACTGCTGCTTTAATTCCCTTCCAGCTCAGATGCTTCAGATGAACACTGACTGCCACCAGAGACACACAGGTGCAGCATGGCTTGCCATGCTCTCTGACGTCTCTGCCCAGCTGCTCCCTGATCTGGAGCATGGAATGCAAGGGGGAAAGGCATACACGTGACCTACAGCGTGAGCTACCCCGGAACAACAGGACAAGCTTGTTTGTTATTGAAACGCTGTGCAGTGATGCAAATGAATCTATTTTCTGGAGTCTGCTCTTCAAATTTCAAGAAATCACAGAGTTGGATCATTTGGGGAAACAATCCTCCTCTCATCTCCAATGCTGTCACAATAGGACGTTACCTGTCCTGTCACTCTGGGAGAATCAAATGAGTAACCTTTGGACATAACCAAGTATAATTACTAAAGACTTCGACACGGCATCAAATTGTCATGTCATATGCGCAGCATATGTGATTATTTGACTTTATGTTCAACTCACTCTGGGAAAAAATATGCTTTAAGGATTAAATGATTGATTTTAAATGTCTAAAGCATTTATTTCTGTATCATAATACATGGATTGATATCTCGCAGAACAAATCAAATATTTTTTCACAGCAAATAATTTCAGACACCTTTGGAAAACATTTAATCTTTGAGGTCCCCTTGATTGCACTGCCCAAATTGCAGCTTAAGTGCCCCAAACAGTGGCCTGTTTAGTAGCTCTGTGTGGGCAAAACAGATCTGCAATGCAAACTAGTGGGCAACCTCAAGCACTGAGGCAAAACTGAGGGATCCTGAAGGGCAAATGCAGCCAAGAAACTTGGGAATTTAGCCATCAGATATGGAATAGCTCATTTTGTGCAAAGACTCTGGACAGCTGGTGAAGGAAAGTGGCAGAGCTACAAGCGGTGACAGGCTCTGAAGACAGTGACTACATTAGCAACATGATGTATATACAGTGACTCATATTTCTTCCCCTTTCAGCCATCCTCACATAAATAGCAACAGCATCAGCAATAGTAACTATGCAGAAATACGAAACATCAATGATATATTTTTAATTTTCTCAATATTAGGACATTTGTAATAATTTAGTGGAAGCCATATGATATAGTAGAAAAAGCATAGGACTTTGATATCAGATAAGCCATGGTTGTATTCTGATTTTGACTCGTAGTGTGTGAGTAACCTCCAAAAGCCTTTACACTCAGTTCCTCTTGCATAAAAGAGTGATAACACCCAAACTATTTGGTGAACATACAAATCAGAAAGAAAATATATAATAATTGAAAGACAGCATCACTGGCCTATGAAGTACTAATTGTAGATTTAGATTTATAAGTCTAGATTCCCTTGAATATTATGTTCTGTTTAAATGCTTGAATTAAAAACTGGATAAACTGCTAATAGGCTGATAATGCTAGTTTGACTTTCATTTTATGGTTTGAATGCTAAATTTTCTCAAGACATTTTATCTAAGTCAAAGATAATTCAAACCTTTTTTTTTTTTTTTTTTTTTTTTTTTTTTTTTTTTTTTTTTTTTTTTTTTACGGTTTCCTTTTCTCATAAACTTGAAGATGATTCCTTCATGGCAGAAACCCACCATAGGGAGGAGCTCCAGGTTCCTTCATTCTTACTCTCAGGATGGGTGAAGTCTTAACTGTGCAGGGCCTGGGTTCTAGGGTTGAGTTTGTATTTCTTAGAACTCTTATTCTCTTCTGTGACAGACTCCCTTGGGATTCCTTATACTAAAGCCTTGGACTCCCAAGGACTTTGCACAAAATGAGGGCCTACTAAAATATGAACAAGCACATGTCTGAGAAGACCTAGAGGAATCGATTCTTCTAATTCTATATTTTTCAAAAAAAACAAAGAGAAAAAGAAAAAAAATTTTCTGCACTTAATTCTCTTTACATCTTTATTCTGTTCTTTTCATCTCAGTGGAGTGCTAATGTTTTGAAACTTGTAATCTAAAAATGAGTTTAAGGAGAAAAAGTCTAAAGAGATTTCTTACCCTACTTAGGGGCTAGAGTTTGTCTACCTAGTTTCAGTGAAAGGAGTCTTTATTTCCCTAAAGAAATCATCATGGTACACAATGCAACTGCATTCAATTTTAAACACAGAATTGAGGAGACACCTGCATTTGCATAGGCTATCCTGTGACTGTTACTACAAGAAATTGATTATTGCACATTTGAGCTTTCAGGTTCCTAGATCCCTGCCAAAAAATAATTCTCCGCATCAATCTATTTTTATAGGCAGCTGTAACACATGCTCAGAACTAAGGTTTAAATCTTGCATCTTCCCTTTCTTTGCTAGTTGTTTTAGCTTAGGCACATTATGTAATCTCTGTGCTTTTTTTCCTGACCTGTAAAATTTAGATTATAAAAAGAAATGCTTCCCTCATAAGCTTATATTTTTTATCAAATATTAAGTCCTGTTACTAAGCAGGCATTGTTGTAGGCCCTAGAATGTAATGCTGAACAACCAATACACTGTCTTCATTCACTGTAGGAATGAGCAGATAGATGCATATCAGTGCAAGTACCATAGCAAAAACAGTAAAAGGATTTGTAAAGAAAGTCACCTGTGAAGTAGCAAGCCATGCAAGCATTAGGGAAAAGTTTGTTTCAGAAAGAGGAAAAACAAGGTAGAAAGACCTTGGAATGTTATATTAAAGGATGTACAGAATGATCAGTGATGCTGACATTAAATGAACATGGAGGAAGGGGACAGAAGATGTGCTCAGAAAGGGTCAGGAGACAGATTACATAGGGCCCAGAGAGGCACTGCAGGGGATTCAGCTTTTACTCTAAGCATGGTGAGAAGATATGTCCCTTGAGCAGCAGTGCATATTACAAGATTTGTTTGTTGACCTGATATGAACAATTGAACATAGCAAGGTCAATAGCAGAGAAAGGGAAAGATTTGGAAGTCTAAGTATCCAGACAGTGACCATGGCTAAAATCTGGGGCAGAAATGTAGAAGTCATATGGAAAAGAAAGATTAGAGTATTGTGGATAGGTGAAGCATTAAGTGTGAAAGAAATGTAAATCTGAAGTTTGTGTCTTGGAATGAATGGCAATGTTAGGAGGCAGAGAAGAATCACATGTGCACCAAGAGTGCTGTTTGAGGTGATTGTTTAAGATCAAAGTGGACATTTAAAATATTCTAATAATTGTGAAGAATGCAAAATTGTCTTTTGCACCCAGTGAGAACTCAAAGAAGTATAATAAGTATTTCTAATATTTTGTGTGTGCCCTGTCATCTGATAGAATATAGACAGAGAAAATGAAATATGCACAGAAGATGAAAGACAGAATCACAGTACAGAAAGCTGAAATGCAGCATATGGCATCTGCAGGGATAGGATTTATGAAGAAGGATAGAATTTGGGTCTTTAGAGGTTCCCTTGGTACATTTTTTGCAGGTCTCTCTAGAAGCAAAATTAGAATTAATAAAAGCTATTTTTATTTTAACATCTCAAAGCAATATATGTACTTTGAAAAAATAGTCTACTTTGGAGACCATCCTGTCTTTCTTCCCCATATAATCAATGCATACAATATAGTCTTCTGACTTATCCAGAATCTTTCTAATCCATCTATAATGTTTAGAAATGTGAACATGTTTGCGTCAAAAAACCAAGGCAGAGAGCTTCAACTAGCCTTTTAAATTACCTTGAAAGAGGCTAAAATGTTTTTTAACATAGGTGGATACATAGGTGTTGAATTTTTTAAAAAATTAATTTTCAAGGACATTTTTAGACATTTTGGTATAAAAAACAAAATTATAGATCTGCATATTCCTATCCCCCAACTTTACAAAATATTAGCATTTCTACATAATTGCTCATGGTTTTATAAAGAAGAAAATATTAGAGATGCAGTTGCAGTCCTTTTAATTTCCTGCTCAGATCACATTCTTCTCCCTCATTCTCAAAAGAAAAGCTAGATTAGTTGATGTTTAACTTTCCATGCATTTTTCAACTTGTATTACATAAACAAGTGCTCAGATACTTTGTAGTATTTGCAAGATTATATTTTATCTAGAGAAATAGACCACAACCTAGCAATTTTTATTTAATCTTCTGTCTTTTAACTTTTATAAAGTTACCTGGATACATGCCCCTTTTGACCATGTATTTTCATTCTTGGGAATTTGCAATAATGTATTAATGTAAAATACTAATTCATTCCTTAGTTTATAGACATTTAAAGCCTATGATTTTTCAATACTGAAAATGAGGTTGCAAAGGACTTTCTCCTGCGTAGTCTCCTTGTGTTCAAAGTCAATATTTTCTTCCAGGCAGAGAATATCCCAGTGTGACACAAATGGATTTTGTGTGTGCTAATGTGGTTGCACACTCAGGACTCTGAGTGCTGCTGGCTAAGGAGAAAGTAACCCAGTCCTGTTGCCTCTCTGAACAACGCAATTCATTTATCTTAGTGGATTTTAAAATATCATTATTTTCCATATTTTGTTCATAGTAAGGAAGTATTTGGGAAACACCTGTTTGTATGTAAGTAAAAAAAGAATTTCTAGTGATGTGGTTTGCAGAAAAAAGTTGATACAGCAATCCTGACTAGTATCTTTGATATAGGGCCACAAGGCCCAATTCCTTATAAAGGTAACCCTCACCTGGCAGCTGGGAACTTGGATTTGAGAAGGGTTCTAGCATTTAAGGACTTATACAGGTGGCTCACTGTGCATGAGCCTTTTGCCTTTGTTAATTTTGCTCTGCATAAAGTTTGCAGTACTAAACCACAACCTGAGACCTGGGAGTCTTCCTTCAAATGAAAATCCTCAAATCTGAAGTGTGTCTAGGGGACAGTCTGACATGTAGAGTATTGCCACATTTTCTCACTAAATATATTTCTGGATTGTGAAATTATAAACCCTCATGCTGATATTGCAACTCAGAAGGATTAAAGCCTTTACGTGGAACCCAGTCACTAGTTCAGGTGCCTCTCCACTTGCAGCCATGTGTGGGAGCAGCTGGCTAGCCAGGAGAGCCTCCGTGCTCATGGCCTTCACTCCTGATGGTTTTTGGTTTTCTGAGCATCCCCAGTGACTCAATGTTTGCTTATTTATTTAGCATCAGATCATATTCCTTTGTGGTTGAATTCTGAGCTCGACCATATTAATTATTATTTAGCCATTTGCTTCTAATTACTACTATTTTGCTAATCAAAATGCCCCAAATTGACTCTTTTAAATCTGTCCTTAAAAATTACATGTGTTTTGGGGCTGGAGCGGTGGCTCAGCTGTAAAGTGCTTTTCTGGTATGCACGAGTACGTGAGTTCAAACCCCAGCACCATGTACACAACAAAGTGTTGGAGCAAAAAAGCCACATGAAAAACTAAATAAAATGTATTCTCTCTCTCACTGTCCCTCTCACTCTTTAAAAAAAATTTACATGTGCATTGTTTTATTAGTTTGAGAATATTGATGATTTTAGATGATTTTTGTCTATTTACTATATCCATAAAGAATACCTAAATAAATTATTTATTCAAGTTAATTTTTTCATCTCTTAATATTTAATGTTTAAAAAAGATGCTGAATTTCGAACAAGGATATTCATAAATTAACTTGTTTGAACTTCATTATTGATTTTCTCTCTAAGAAATCATATTTTGCCAAGTCTTCTATAGGAATAATAGCTATAATCAACCATGTTTCTCATTAAAAAAATGTGAAAATAAAAACACTTTGGAATAAAAAAGTAAATAAGAGAATATTTTCAAAATTATTTATTATCTTTTTAGCTAAAAATTAAGTCAGTCTTTGAGTTTCACTTTCTTTGTATAGCTCCATGTTATTTAAGGTAATGAAATGTCACTTCCAGGAGTAAATAGACACTTCCAGAACTTCCTTAGTTGCTTTCTAGTATGAGAATGAACTCAGCAGGGAGTATTCAATGATAATTCTTGTTTTCTCAGGTAGATCATAAATTTCAAAGTGATAAGGAGACGTGATATAAGAATTGAATTACTATCCTGTTGATGTCTCACAGTAATACAGATATAAAGAGGTAGGGAAAGGTAGCATATCAATGCCCAAGATAGTGATGGTGCATAGTAGACAAACAAGCGTGCGCGCGTGCACACACACACACACACACACAAATGCTAAATAACTAAGAATAGGATTATTGACTAACATGTAGAAAGTAGATGTTTATTTGACAGAACACAGGTAAATTAATAAGGGTAAAACATTTTTAAAAGACTCTTTTTTTCACTAAATTTTTGGACAAAATTCCTCCCAAACACCTTACCTGAGATCACAGAGTCTGACAAAATCTATAAACTTCTATGACTTCTAGACTTGTCAAAATCACAATGCCTCTCCTTTTAGAAGTGTTTTTTCGAAGCATTGTGATCCAGTTTCATTTTCAAGGTCTGGCGAGCTGTGGTCCATTCTCTTCTATTTACTGCACAGCATCCACTTAGAATCCCTGCAGTAACTGTTAATGTAACTGTTATTGAAAGATTGTGTTGCCCAGGGATAGAGCACATGTTGCCAGCATTAGAAATCACTTAAAAGCCAAGTGTTTGGATGTCAAAAGCAGGACAAACCTCAGGGACCTGATACCTAGATATCAATTCATTGCCATTAGGACAAGAAAGAAATAATTCAAGCAAAATTGAATAAAATACTGGATAGTCCCACAAAATAAAATATTATACAGAAAATATTAATAGGTAGCACTTTTAATGTGATTACTTTGCTGAATATAGGTTAAAGGAGAATAAAAATTCTATTTATTATTTGAAAACAAGAGAACTGGAATAAATGCAGATTTGTTTTAGCAGCTTCAAGGGTGAATTAAGTACAAATTTAATTCATTGACTAAGTGTCAATGAATCTTTCAATTTTTGATAAGCATTATAGAGAATATCTATTTTGGGAAGTTTTAAAATTTATTAAACACAATGGATTTTTTAACATTAAATTACAATTTGTCTTTTCAGTTAATATGGATTTAGAAAACAACTCAATGATAGGAAAGATAGATTAAAAATTAATAATTCATTAAATCCATATATGCATTTTCAAGATAGTTTCTCTATTTAGTGTTCACCCAAACAGGGGTATATAAGGATTTGCAGGTCACTTTAAATTGTAACACTGTCTTTATGTTCCTCACCCTTGCGAAATTCCTGATCAATAAATTGGAACCTACAATGTAAAAAAAGGAAAGTCTAAACTTCAGAAAATAAGTGAAAAAGTAAAACACAGATTTTCTTATTGGCAAAATCAGACTCAACATCTGGTTGGGTTTCTAAAACTGTTTCCTGAACTAGTGCTTCTTCTGCTAAGGATCTTGGCTGTTACGACAAGAAAGCATGTGTAAAATTTAGCCTCATTTTTTCCTTTTTTCCAATTTTTTTAAAAAAATGTTTTATTGAGGAGTTGTATTATTGTACAATCATAAATGCATATGTAGTAACCATATGATACACCCCTGATCCTAATCCAGAATCACTTCCACATCATCCACTCCCTAGTCTCTTGACTCTTCTGTATTTTCCTCATAACAGATATAAATGTCTATACCTATATCTACATCCATATCTACATGTGTATGATTGTGCATTTTCCAGAATTAAATGATTGATAAGTATTATTTGGCCTTTGGGAGGATTAAGGAGTAAGCTACATTGTTGATTCCCAACAAGGTTCTCTCTGCAGTATTACACCATCATTCCTTTGCAGTTATTGGTAAGTTTTTAAGTGATGTCCACAATTTTGAGCTGAGCATTGCTGTTCCATTCTCAGTAAGAAAAATCATCAAGGATTCTAAGATGGTAAGTTTAAGGAAAGCTGCTTCTCATTTGGCTCCATGAAGGGATAAAAATACTCCAGGACAGCTCCACTAAGGCAAAGTCATTTGGGAGAAAATCATCAGCAGAGCACAGCACTATTTAGGGGCTATTTTTGGAGGATCAGATATTTGGGTGCAGCAAGTGGAAAAGAACAATTGTATCCATTCTAGCTAGGTCACAGCAGCTGCAACCACCATTGTTCCCAATTAGCAAGGGAGTTAGGGAGGAGCTGAACCATAATGTATGATGTGATCTGATGCAGAGAAGCTGAGTTTTATAAGGAACTGTGCATTGGGCCCAACTGGAGACACCTCTACTGTACTTCCAATGCCTAAAGGGAGAACAGTGTCTCTCAGCTGTCTACAAATATGAGAATCAGGAGTCTTTTTGACAGAATGTCCAGTGGGAGGGAGTCAGTAGTTCAGAGCAGGCTACTCCACAATTTGGCCAAGAGCCAGCCACAGTTCAGAGGCTGAACCCAGAAAAGGTGATGTGGGACAGGCCCAGTCTTCACTTAGCTCGGGGAATTCAGGCTAGTGGGGTTCAGGGGAGCCTTGCTCAGCCCTTTACACCACACCCCCAGCCATAAGACTCATGTGATAACCTAAGGTGGGACAGGAGCACTCAAGAGACTACACTCTGAGCACAGACAACCTGGAGGAATTGTGTGTGTAACCAACAGAGGGAGCACTGCTCATTCAACCCCTTGCATCTAAAATCTGGGAAGTCTCCTGAGTTTGAGATCCCCAGGGAGGCTTGAAAGCCAGCCCTCAGGGCATTTGTTAACCTGATCTCTTCAGAGACATCTCCACCAAGAAAGCCCAGGAAACTGGGCTACTCACCCAGTCATCTGCTTGAGATCACATAACTCCAGACTGAGAGACCCTGCTAACAAAACTCAAGTGGACAGTGAACATCTCCTTTCAATGTGTAGAGAGACAACGTCAGTGAACATAGCTCCAATTGTTCATTAAGAATTTTTTTTTCTTCTTTTTTCCTGTTTTTGACATCTTTTTGGGTGCCATCTGAAGAAGTTGATTGGTTCATGGATATAAAACATACTACCTTTTTCATTTTGTTTCATTATGTTTTCACTTTTTGTATTTTTTTTTTACTTTTTCTTCCTCTTTGCTTCTCTTTTCTTTTCTTTTTTCCCCTTTTCCTTCTTCTCTGTATACTGCTTTCATTCCTGAGCATTTTCATCAATGTAAAGATTTATCCTTGTCCTGCCTGCTGAAGGTTGGGATTTTGATCAGTACATTTAGTATTTGAATTGTTTTGTGCCCTAGTTGAATTTTCCTCTACTTGCTTTTACCCTTTCTTTGGCATAACCCAAATTCTATAATTATCTCTTTCACCATTCCTCTAATTTGGTACCTCTGTCTCTTCTCCCTCTGATTTTTGTTTCTCTGTATATAAATATATTTTTTGTTTGTTTGTTTTTACCCAACAAATCCTTCACCCCCTCTACTTTCTTTCTGTTCATGCTCGCATATTACAACCTCCTTTCTAACTTCCTCTTACATTATCTTCTCTCTTAGGTACCTGTAAGCTTATCACCTCTTATCTTTAATCAGTTTATATATTTCCACTTCCCATCATTAATGCTATGAAACTATTCCTGCTGTGAATCCCAAACACAATAACTACTGCATGCTTTGAAGCCTAACACAGGTAATGGTTGAATATTATTGTCACTGAAAGTAATGTCTAACCTATCATTCATTTCAAAGGTAGAATTTAACACTGCAATAGATATAGTAACTACTAAATGACCAAGTTAATACCATTTACTGTAAGCATTGGTTGTTACTATTGGTGTTCACACATTAGCTCATGAAGAGTTGGAAATCTTAAGGGACACTAACAGTTCACAGGATATGGATTTGGCTTCTGAACTCAACTTTTCTAACAATTCCCCAGCCCAAATAAAGGATAGGATAAAACTTCCAGTTCAGCAGCAAGTACCCAAAGAGGAACAACCAGAAAGAGATATCAGGGCCAAGAATCCACTTCAATATAAGGAATGAAAAGAAGCCTTTGTCTGGACCCTGCCCCACATTGGTGCAGGTGCAGGAGTATGGCTCTGCCCCAGCAGGCACACCAGATACCCCCAGGGACCCCACATCCAGACACTTCCTGCCATCACACTCATCAAACATGTCCAGATATATTGGGCCCATTGCCAAACCAAGGTTCCTAGGTCCCAGAAAAATGCATAGGATGGTCCATTACAGCCCACAGCATAACTCTGGAACCCTAGGACCAACACACACCTACCACTTAGCTTCAACAATACAACGGTCTGCCCAGGAACCCCATCAGGTTCCAAATCCACATTGTGGGATCTAGATCTAAAAGGTGCAACAAAACAACAGAGATGCAGAAGCAGCTTTCTGGAAGAGGTAGTCATCAGAGAGGTGGTGTCTGATCCAATCCTTTGACTTGCAAGGAAGAAGCACTCACACACTTGTCTGAGTTCCACACAGGGAACCCCAACTCAAAGATACAGAAGAAGCTTTTCAAAGTTGAGGAGTTAAAAAGAAAGAGGTTCGCCCACCTCAATCCCACAACTCCCCTACCAAGGAGCCCATGGTCGGAATGCAAGACAAAAACATAGAAAAAATTATCAATGATTTGATTATTATAATTAATGAACAGTGAACTAAAAGAAGACTTAATGAAGGGAGTAAGGAAGAAAACTCAAGAGATAAAAAAATTTTTAATCAAAAAATAGACATATTGAAAAAAGGAAATAATGTAGCTAAAATATTCCATCAACCACATCAGAGGAACAATGGTAGAATTGAAAAATAAACTAATTTCTATAGAAAACATAACCTCAGCTATTGAAGAAAGAACTTTTGACAATAAGGATAGACTGAGTAAGCTTTATTACATGGATTACAAAAAATAGAAAAAAACTCACGGAATACAGGTAGAATTTTCAAAATGTCTGGGATGAAATCAGAAGAAACAATTTAAGAATAATTGGAATTCAAGAACAAAGCAAAATGCAAATGAATGGTATAAGGAACATTCTCAATAAAATAGTCAAGGGAAATTTTTACCATATTAAAATAGAGTCAGATATGCTCTTTCAGGAAGCTTATAGGACACCCAATAGGCCTAACAAATGAGAAGCTCACAGAGACATATCATATTCAAAATATATGACAGGGAAATCAAGGAAAGACTATTAAACACAGAAAGAGCAACACCAAATCACATTCAGAAGCAAATCAATAAGGATCACCTCTAACTTTTCAGCTCAGACTCTAGAAGCAAGAAGATTCTGGAAGGAGATCTTTTAATGTCTGAATGACCACAACATGCAGCCTAGAATACTATATCCAGCAAAAATCAGCTTCAAATTTGATAGAGATAGAAGAACTTCTCATGGTAAGATGAAACTTGCAGCATTCATGAAAAGAAAACCAGCATTATAAAGAATCCTCAAAGATAAACTCCAGATGGAAGAGTAAGCAACCACTACTCAAAACCCACAGAGGAAATACAATAAAGAAATACACTATTAATAGAAAAGAAAGACTGCACAGAACTTGACTATGAACTACAACCACATAACAATCCTAACACTGAATGTGATTAGTCTCAATGCACCAATCAAAAGTCACACATTAGCCAATTGGATAAAAAAAAAAAATCCAACAATATGTCGCTTACAGGAGACCCACCTTATAGCCAATTATATCCACAAATTGAGGGTGAAAGGATGGAAAAATATGTTCCATGCATACAGTCCCAGAAAGTAAGCTGGTGTTTTAATACTTATATCCAACAAATTAGATTTCCACCATAAATTAATCAGAAGACATAAAGAAGGCCAATACATCATAGTTAAGGGAACAATACAAGAAGAAGACATAAGCATAGTAAATATTTATGCTCCAAGCACCAACATTTCCAACTATATAGATAAATTACTCCATGACATAAAACCACTTCTTTAACTCAACACAATAATACTGGGAGACTTTAATACTCCTCTATCACCAACAGACAGATTGCCAAAGGAAAAAAAAAGCAATAAAGAGATTTCCAGCCTAAATAGCTCCATAAATCAAATGGGCTTAAGAAATATCTATAGATATTCCATCCCAAATTGGCTGAATTACCTTATTCTCGGCAACTCATGATCTCCTCAAAAATAGATCATATTCTAGGAAATCAAAGGAAATCTCAGCAAATATAAAAAGTAGATATTATTCCATGTATCCTATCAGACCATGATGCCAAGAATCTAAAAATTAACAACAAAAATCATAACAGAAAACATGTATACATGGAGATTGAATAATATCCTATTAAAAGAAAATTTTATCCAAGAAGACATGAAAAGCAGAAATCAAGAAATTCTTGTGAGCAAATGAGAATGAAGACACAACATATCAAAACCTTTGGGAGAGTATGAAAGTATTCTTATGGGGAAAATATATAGCAATGAGTTTATTAAAAACCAGGAGAGAGCCCAAATAAATAAGTTTATGCTCCACCTCAAATCCCTACAAATGGAAGCACAATCTAATCACAAAACCAGCAGAAGACAGGAAATAATCAATATCATAGCTGAAATCAATGAAATCGAGAAGAAAATAAATAAATAAAAAGAATTGATGAAACAGAGGGTTGGTTCTTGGAAAAAAATTAATAAAACTGACAGACCCCAAGCCAATCTCACTAAAAGAAGGGGAAAATGAAGTAAATCACAAAATCACAAATGAAAAAGGAACGATCACCACTGATACCATGGAAATCCAACATATTATAAGAACATATTTTGAAACACTATACTGGTCTAAATCTGGAAGATGTGGACAAATTTCTAGGCAGACACAACATCTCTAAATTGATGCAGGATCATATTGAAATCCTAAGCAGCCCACTATCAGGCACTGAAATCCACACGGGAAATAAAAGCCTACCAATCAAAAATGCCTTGAACCTTATGAATTCTGGTTGAGTTTTACCACACATATGAGAATGAGCTAACACCTTTCCTTCTTAAGCTATTACAAGAAATTGAAAAGGAAAGAACTCAACAAACACTTTTTATGAGGCAACCATAATTCTGATACTGCAACTAAACAAAGGCACATCCGAAAAAGAAAATATAGACCAATATCACTGATGAACATTGACTCACAAATCCTTGATAAAGTTCTAGCAAATAATATTCAAAAACACATCAAGAACATAATTCATCAAAATCAATTGAGCTTCATTCAAGGTGTGCAAGGCTAGTTAACATACGGAAATCAACAAATGTGATTCATCACTTCAACAGAATTAAGGACAAAACCCATATGATCATCTCAATAAAAGTAGAAAAGGATTTTGATAAAACCCAGCACTGATTTATGCTCAAAACTCTGGAGAAGATAGAGATCAAAGGAATTTATCTTAACCATGTAAAGGCCATATCTGACAAAACCTCAGCTACTATAATACTAAATAGAGAAAAGTGGAAAGCATTTCCACTAAACATGGAAAAAAGACAGGGTTGTCCATTCTTACCACTTTTATACAATATAGTCCTTGAGACCCTAGCAGGAGCAATCAGGCAAGAGAAGGAAGTCAAACGGATAAGAATAGGAAGAGAGGAAGTCAAACTATCCCTTTTTGCTGTGACATGATCCTATAACTGGAAGATTAAAAAAAAAATAAACTCCACCAGAAAACTGCTTGAGTTTATACACATATACACAGATTTAGCAATGTGGCAGGCTACAAGATCAAAACCCATAAGTTAATAGATTTCCTATACACTAACAATAATAGGGCAGAAAAAGAAAGCAGGTAATCAGTCCCATACACAATATCCTCAAAAAGAATAAAAGACTTGGGAATTAGTAAACCAAGGGAAGTAAAAGAACTTTACAATGAAAATTATCAAACACTGAAGAAAGAAAATGAAGAAAACCTGAGAAGATGGAAAGAAGTTTCATGCTCCTGGTTAGGCAGAAATAATATATTTAAAATGCCCATTCTACCAAAATTGATATGCAGATCCAATGCAATCTCCATCAAGATACCAATGTCATTCTTTACATATATAGAAAAAGCAATTCTCAAATTCAGTTGGAACAGCAAGAAACACAGAATAGCAAAAACATTACTATATAAGAAATCCAAAGCAGTTGGTTCTGAATACCAGATCTAAAACTAAACTGTAGAGCTATAGTAACAAAAACAGCATGGTACCAGTATCAAAATTGGAATGAAAACCAATGAAATAGAATAAAAACCTCTGAGACAAACCCACAAATCTTTAAACATCTGATATTTGACAAAGGGTATCAAAATATAAGATGGAAGAATGACAGCCTATTCAACAAATGGTCCTGCACAAAATGAACAAGAATTTGAAGGAAGTAGAAATTAGACCCTTATTGCCTTGCAAAAAAATCAAATCAAAATGGATCAAGGAACTAGAATTAAATCAGCTACCATACAAATGCTAGAAGAAAAATTTGAACCAACTCTTCAGCATTTGGGAGTAGGTAAATACTTTTTCAACAAGACTCCCAAAGCAAACGAAGGAAAGTCAAAAATTAATGAGTGGGATACCATTAAACTAAAGAGCTTTTGCTCAGCCAATGAACTGGCAAAATCATCAAGAGACAACATACAGAATGAGAAAATCATGGCCTGTGATTCCTCCAACAGGGGACTAATATCCAAAATGTACAAAGAACACAAAAAAACTTAATACCCCCCAAAAAATCCAATCAAGTAATGGGCCAGAGAGCTAAATAGAAACTTCTCAAAAGAGGAAATTGAGCAAGCCAATGAATATATGAGAAAGTGTTCTAAATCACTAGTAATCAGAGAAATGCAAATAAAAACTACATTAAGATTTCAATTCACTCCAGTTGGATAGGCAAGGTTGAAGAAAACAAACAATAACAGATGCTGGAGGGGTTGGGGGAGATAGAAACACTAGCACCCTGTTGGAGGAACTGCAGACTGGTACAGCCACTCTGGAAAGCAATGTGGAGACTTCTCATGTGTTAGACTCAAAAAAGGTATTGCAACACATAATCTAGTGGAAGCATAGAAAGGTGGAGGGGGATGGAGGAAGGGTAGAGGCAGGGAGGATAGAGAGAGATCTCTGGAGACAATCAACAATGTAGCATATTTTTACCCCCCCCCCGAAAATCCTGTTCTACTACTGATGGAATCATTTAATTCTAAAAATTCACAATTTAAACATTTATATCACTTATAGGGGTGAAATATAGAAGAATCAAGAGACTAGTTGTGGGCAATGTGGGGCTAATTCTGATTTAAGAACAAATGTATAACATATGGTTACTTCATATGCAATTATTATTGTACAATAACTCAACTCCTTAACAAAAAATAAAATAAAATTGGTATATTTTTGAAAAAATAAAAATCATTACACACAGAGTAAGTGATATGCTATTTTATTCAGTTTCATGACTAGAAAAAAATTAATTGATTTATACACCAAGATTAAAAACATACACAATAGGTGTGGCTTAATTAAATGAGGTATGAGAGACAGGTTTTCCACTTATGTAAAGTTTGAACATTCCAGGGTTAAAGTGTAATTTTATTCAGATTTAAATGAGTATGGGAGCAACTGATTAAAACAAAACATAGCATTCCAATTAGAAAAAGTGTTTCTCCTGTAAATAGTAGAGTAAATAGCAAACAATATGAATAGAAGGGAGAAGGTGAGATGGAGAAAGTGAAAACAGCAAATGCTGGCTTGGGAGAGCTAGTGCTTCCAGAGAGTGTTGGAGGGGAGAGGATGTTTGTGTGCAAGTCAAGAGGTTTGTCAGCGTCAAAAACAGAAATAGCAAAGGAAGGTAACAACCAACTGTCTTTCCACATCCTTTAAACACCACCCAGGAATCATGCCAAGCTCTCTGCCTTAGCAGCGGAATGTTTCATTCTAAATCCAACAGCAAACTTAAATTCCTGAAATATTGCATGAGTATTTTCTTTTCTTTTCTTTTAAAAGGACAGTGTGTGTGTGTGTGTGTGTGTGTGTGTGTGTGTGTGTGTGTGTGAGGAGAGAGAGAGATACAGAGAGAAACAATTTTTTTGAATTTTTCACATGGCTTTCGTTGCTCTGACACTTATTTGTGATGTGGGTGCTGGGCTATGAACTCCTGTACTCATGCATGAGGGGCAAGTGCAGTAACCGCCAAGCTACTGCTCCAGCCCCCATGAGTATTTTCTTAATGGTATCTACAATAAAAATATAGAAACCTTCTAATTGTGAAAGAAGAAATTCTACATGATATCAGTATTAAGAAAGTTTTGAATATACTTATGAAAGTCTTCAATTTCACAACAATAAAACAGAGCACTTTCTTTAGAGATAAATTTTAGCAAAAGATAAGCTATTCATTATTGTTAGAATTTTTAGTATGTATATGGTAAGTATTTAAGGTATTGAAACTGAACAGAAGATAGAAATAAAAAATGGATAAAACATGTAAAACTCTCTCTCCCTAGCTCTGTGGATCATTTTACCTGCTAGTCCAAATTCGTGTAACAGTTGTCTCAGCAATCCTTCCCTGTGACTCTCCTTTAACCACCATGAACTGATTTGCTTATTAGGTCAGCAAACAATTTGCAGAAATGTCACTTACTAAGGGTCTTTCTGCAATGCTGTTAAACCACCATGTCCTTGCTGCCAGTGGTAAGTTTTTGAAGGGAGGTCTGCAATTTTGTACTGAGAGTTGCTATTCCAGTCTCTGTAAGAATATCCACCAGAGTAGAAAACAGGTGACACAGTATTTTATTCAGTTTTCTAAGGACAGAGGGACTGATTTATGAGCAATGATTGAAACAAATCACAATAGGTGTGGCTTAGCTAAATGGGAACTATAAATGATAGCTATCCAATAATATCTGAAGGCTGAACAGCCCTAGGGCAGAATATAATTTTAGCCAGTTTGAAATAAGTATGGGGGGGGATTCAAAACAAGCAGGATACTCTAAGAAAATGGAAATACTGTTATAGATTAGCTTCAAGAAAGAAATAGGAAGTGCCAGATACATAATGTTAAAATGCTCTTTAACTATTCTTACAATTCAAAGTGGAATATCCATTGCAAATGATCCTAAAATGGAATGTGCTGATGGACAATGGTTTGACCCAGTATGAAATGACTTCTAGAATTAGAAAGTGTTTGGGGATTGCTGGTTCTTCATGGAGTGGGTTGATTAAACATTAACAAAAGAAATTTTAAAATAATTAGTTTGGAAAATGCAACAGGTTTTGAAGGCTGTATACAATGAGAAGCAGTTATTTCCAATTGCCAAAATGAAGAAGCAAAATGAGGATTTAAAAAAAAAATGCTGGCAATAAAAATCCATAGAACAAGATTATTGTATCTATTGCCTAATTTCCTCCCTCTGCTTACTCATCTTTTACAGTGATTTTTCATGTGTTTTAGGTCTCCTCAATCCAATTTCTCTTTGTATTTTAGATTGTCTGAGTTTGATAAAACATACCTGAAGTTTATTGCAACTTCTGCCTTTCTAACATCTTACTTTTATATTTATTGAAATCTAAACTTTAGTATTTGCTTTGTTAAAGAAAATAATGGCAAACGCCTTTAGTCTTTATATGAATGCAAATTTCTTCCTTTTGCCCATATATTCAAATTTTATTTTATTTTATATAAAAATTAAAGTTGAGATTTATTTATCTCTCAAAGGAATTAAGATTTTGTTGTCTTCTCTATATGATTTTCTCCTGAACGGATTTTTTTTTTTTTTGCCTAAGAACAATTTCTTTATAGACTATTTTCTTTTTGAAAGATGTCTGTATTTCTTCTTTATTTTTGCTGTCTGTTGTTTCAGTATATCATCATCCTCTTTCTTCTGTGAGTGTAATTTTGAATTAAAGGTACTTCATTTCAAACCTCAGCAAGTTAACCTTCAATATTGTTTCTCTTCCTTCTAACCATCTTCTTTTGGGACTTCATATAATACATATGATCAAGCCTCAGATTGATCACCCTGGTCTCTTTCTGCTATTTGCTTTGCTTCTCTAAGATTGTTTGAATTCATATTATTTTTTAATTCAACATGTCTCCCTTCTAGTAAATTCTGAGAGTTTTTAACTTCCATTAAGGATTTTTTTCAGTGAGCAAAAGAACATAGTTTACATTTAGCTTCACTCTTGTTGTCGGTTATGTTATGGATTTTGATAAATGTATAATAGCATATATCCATCATTAAATCCCACACAAATTAATATATTCAGAGCTCTGAAAATTTTCTGTGCATTGCTTTTTCATCACTGCCTTCCATATAATCTCTTCCCATCACTGTTTTTCCTTGTCTTCATAGCTGAACCTTTTCTAGAATGTCATACAGTTGGAATCATTAGAGTGCTCCTATTGTTTTTTTTAAATAAATGTGTTTTTAAGGTTCATTAATGTCTGTAAGTATTCATGGGATGATAGTAAATTTTTATCACTGAATTTTATTCCAAAGTAAATATATACCATAGTTTATTTTTTTATCCCTTTATCTTTCAGAGGATACATTGGTCACTTCAGAATTTGAGCAATTAATTATAAAGCTGCTTCAGTCATCCGTGTGCAGGGTTTTCTGTGTATTTAAGCTTTCAGTTCATCTGGAAAAATACCAGTGGGCACAATTGCTGGATTACACAGTGAGAGTATGCTTTGTTACATAAAATATGTGTATCAAACTGCCTTTCAGAGCAGTTGTACCATTTTGCATTACCACCACCAATAAATGTGTTTTCCTGTTGCCCCACCTGCTTGCCAACACCTATTATTGTCAGTGTTTTTGCATCTTAGCCATCCACATGGATCTATGGTAGTATCTGAGTGTTATTTAAATTAACCATTCCCTAAAGAAGGGCATGAGAGTTTGAGTATATTTTCATAGGCTTATTTTTCCTCTGGATATCTTCTTTGATGATGTGTATGTTTAGATCTTTGGTCTTTTTTTCAACTATAATGCTTGTTATCTTATTGTTGAGTTTTGAGTTCTTTATAAATTTTGCATGACAGTCCTTTATTAGATAAGTATTTTGTGAAGATTTTCTCTAAATCTACATCTTGTTTTTCATTCTCATAACAGAGTCTTCGAGTGGAAGATTTATTTTAATTGAATCCATCATATAGATATGATTTTTTTCAAGAATTGTGCTTTCAGTGCTGTACCTAAGAAGTTATTATCAAGCTAAAATTAACCTGGATTTTCAGTTTTACTTTTCACATTTTGGTTTGTGGTCCATTTTGATTTAATATTTATAAAAATTATGAGATTTTTATGTTCCTTTTTAAAATTTGCTACTTTCTTTCTTTTTTATTTATATTTGTATGGTCAGCTGCTCCAGCCCTGTTTATTGAACAGACAATATTTATTGATGAGATTTCCACTGTTCTTTTCTCAAAGATCAGTTGGTTTTATTTTATCACTTTATTTGCGCTCTCTATTCTGTTCCAATTATCTATTTACCTATGATTTTGAAAATAATATAGTGTCTTGGTTATTTTAAGTTAATAGTAATTTGTAAAATTGGGGATGGTTAAGTTCTATAACCAAGATCATTTTTACTTTTCTGGATCTTTTTTCCCCAAAATTTTATATCTTTTTATTTTTCCCCACATTTTTTAAATTGGTGCATTATAGTTGTATACAATGATGAAATTTGTTGTTGGATATAAAAAAGGAATAACTTACTGGAATTTTGCTTGAGATTGCATTGAATCTAAAGATAAATTTGTAAATGATTGATATCTTGAGAATATTGAATTTTCCTAGCCATGAATATAAAGTATTCCTTCATTTTTGGAACTATTATTTCTTTCTTAGGAGTTTTATAATTGTATTACTTTATAGTTTTTCAACATATTTTGTTAGATTTATGCCTTATTTCCTTATTGTCTTGGTAGTAATATAAACAGTATTGTGTTTTTAATTTCAAATTACAATTGCTCATTACTAGTATATAATCAAACAATTAAAAGTTTCATATTAACTTTATATCCTTCAATCTTGTTATAAATGATGTGAGAAGGGGCAGGAGAGATTCAATACATGAGAGAGTCTCAATCTTCCACTACTAGGTCCTGAGATAAAAGAAGGGAGTAAAAAAGTAAGTAATGTGGGCAACCTGTAGGGACTGGGTGTTCACTAGAACTGATGGCTAACAGGGAGAAAAGAACTTCAGTCTTACAACCAGAAGAGAATAAATCCTGTGAACAACCTATATAAGTAAGACAAAAGTAGATCTCCAATAGCCTTCAGAAAGGAGTACAGCCTTGCCAATACCTTGGTTTAACTAGTGAGAACATGTGTCAGATTTCTATAGAATTGTGAAATAATAAACGTGTGTTGTCATAAGCTGTTAATATTCTAAAGCTGTTTTTTTAATGGCAGCAATAGAAAAACAATGTGGTCTATGAGTCAAGACTCTCATGGTTACAAGCAAGAGAAAATAATCTCAACTGCTTTTACATATTATTAAAACTTATTTAAAAGATATATGCTAAGTGGCAGAATTTATAAGAGGGCTCACAAAGCAACTATAAAGCAAATTGTTCAAAATCAAAACCCCAAACCAGCCACTGGATCTGTCACAATATTAAATCTTGTACTTTAATGGACTCTAAGTAAATCCATGCTATCTCCACCTACTTTTGCAGCTTTCATACCAGGAATTTGGTTTTGCAACCTCTGGTAAAATACTGACACTGACACTATAATTCCAACCATCAAATGCCCAACATTTTTACCATATCACATGGCAGTAAAAACAGAAGCTTCATAGAGAATGATTTTTGAAACAGCTTACTTCTGAATTGAAGTCATGTTGGTTTGCTCCTATAATCAGGCTCTAGAATGAATACTTGTATCCTGGTTACAGGATCTGCCTAGAATTTGGTTTCCACCCTTATGTAAGGGAATTAGGACTAATTATGCTGACACATCATAAAATTCTTGTATGATTTCTAATATCCTATGGGTAATGTTGGTAAAAGTAGAAATTAGTGAATGAGTAGAAACAGGACAATATGTCTAGAACAGAAGGATCTATGAAAACAGAAGTCTGATATGTAAATATGTATATTTAAAAAAAACAGGTTGAGTTTATATAACAGTGTACAACAGGATGGGATCCCAGATTAGCTGAGGTATCAATACCTGTTGCTTTGGTTATAGAACCCTATCCTTCTACTAAAGATGTTATAGTAAGAACAAAAATAATAATAGTTATCATGGACCATTAAGGACACTATCTTACAAACTCTATTTTGGAACACATACTGAGAAGCTGGTTGGAGGTACTTAAAATAGAAAAAAAGAAGCCATACATATAGATGAGAAATTGCATAAGAACAGTAGATTCTTGTTGTTTACTGTAGTTAGTTTCGTGAAGTTGCATACTTATTGAATTAAAGAGTGTAGAACCATTCTTCAAAGGAGAACCAACATTAGTTTCAAACCTACAAGTCTCAGGTCACAGTCTTTTCATCAACTGATGAAAACATGAAGTTGTACGTTCATCTGTTTAAAATCATTTAGTGTATATTGTTAGCTCCGTATCATTGGACTCACAGTCAACAGCACTGCAACTCATATCTGAAGAGAGCTGTTTAGCATATTTACTTCCTTTGTAGGGCACAACCAGCTTTCTAATGCTTGTGAGAACAAGACAGAACTTCAAAACCATGGGTGGTGGCCATTTTCAACAGCAAAATTACCCACAAAAAGCACAAAATATGTGAAAAAATGTGGTACAAAATAGACAGCAAAAATGAAACTTGTTTACAGTATGAAAATTGAAACAGAAAGCAGAGAGCTATCTTGTTCAGTCTTAGGTGAGAAAGTGAAATATGGGTGACTCAAAGTTTTTGACACTCAGTTATGCCTGGAAATGACTGCAAAGGCACCATGAGTATTGATCTGGAGTTTAAAAATAAATTTTGGCAAGTTGTTTGAATTTGTAAATAAGAAATCTGAGAATAATGAGCATCAACTGCATATGGAACACAGGGAGGCAGCCAGCTAGCTTGTAGCCACTTCTCATTTCTCCCACTGGCTTTGTCTGTAGTGTGTAAACCAACCAACTCTCCATAAAGCCATGTTGCCCTACTTACCATGGTTAGTGTCACATCCAATAAGAAGCTCTAGATGCAGCCTGGCAGGGAGATCAACGTTATATTTAACCTAAAATTGAAAATATCTAAATAAGGGATTGGGAGAATAATTTATGTAATATTCTAAAATATTGATACCCTCTGCAGTCATTGAAAATGGTGATATGAATCTATTATGTTTTATGAATATGGAAATGTTATCAAGTGCTTCAAATGATAAGTCAATCCATCATGTAGAATTGCCTGCTTTAATAATATGCAAATTTACATAAAAATATTTTTCTATGATTAGTCTAAAAGATTCTCACCCAAATTTTTACTGCCATTCCTGAGTAGTAAATTTTGAGGTGATTTCCACTCAAATTCTTAATTGGTTGGCTATCTTAAAAATTAATTTCTCAATAATTACTAAACTATACATTTGAAAATATATATGAAATAGGAAAAGTTTAGGGAATTAAGATAATTCAATAAGTTATTGATCACATTCTCTACTCAGTTTGTAGTTCCATATGCAAAGCTGTTTCTTTCCTTCTCTCTCTATTTCTATTTTCCTGATATTTTCAGTTTCCATATCTGGTCCTTTAAATCACTTCAAAGTACTGTCAGTCAAATATTTGAAGCAAGTAAATTAAATTCACACTGAAGTGTACAAAAACTTGCTTCTATTCATGGATAAAAACTCAAATTTCAAAGGTTTTTTTTTTAAACCAGGTACACAGACAAGTAAATTATAAAAATGATCTTATTTGAGCTTTAACTAAATTTGTGAAACTGGTAAATGTTATTCTCATCTTTAAAAGATATAAAACACTAAAACAGAAAAAGTTTACCTAATTTTTCCAACAATACACAGATAGCGAGGGCTGCAAATGGGATTTGCAGTCATGTGGTCTAATTTCAGAGCTCATGCACAAACCACTGGGCTACTTGGCTGCCTCACATAATTGAAAACAACCTACATACATAAAGGAAATATTCTTGAAATGGATATAATGTTTTGCCTTTCTAGGAAGTGGAGCCCCTGAAAAGGGGATGAGAATCGGGGTGGGTACGTACGTGAACTGAACAGGCAAGGAAGAGAGTGAAATTCCCTTGGAAATCTTGTAGTGATCTAGAAGCTCTCCTTGTTAAAGTCTGCTTTCCATTTATCAAGTTAGAGAAAGATATCAATGGATATTTTATGCTTTTTGCTCACAAACTCATTTGATTAATGGTGTTCGCCAAGGAGCATCAATTACCAAAGGCTCACTCTGCACCAGGAAATCCCAAGATCCAGTCACAATGGGATATTTATGGGAGAGCACAAAAGATTTATACTGCTTATGTAAAGCACTATATGTCTTAGATGATAGTTTGTTTGTCTTTTACTTCAGAACAGCGATTCCAAAAATATACATGCTGTGAAGACATCATAACAGAAAGGCCTGCAATGTGATAAACGACAGCCTGTTTCAGGAACAAGCTACCAAATAAAGTGATCTCTTTAAAAATTTATTAAAGGAGAATATTCAGTCACAGATACCTATAACTGGCTGAAGAGAGAGAACATCTGTAGTAGTGTGTGCATTTGATAACTTTATTTTCCAAAATTCATATTGGATAAACACAATTGGTAAATAGAATGCTTGACTTTCTAGTTAGTTCTAGGTGAATCTAGGGAAGAATAATCTTGTGCAGCAAACCTTCAAGAATAATTTATTCAGTATCACTGAGAACATATCAAACTGTATGAAAAGTCAGTAGCTAAGAAAAATTCCCTGCTGTACTCATTGACATTACTAGCACAAATTATTGCTGCTATCATTTATCTAGTATTTATCATGTGCCACATGCATATAAGACTATTAATTCCTTAACATCTGTACCAGGTAGCTGGTATTGTTGCAAACTGATAATTTGGGAAACTGGAAATAGAAGGCTAAATGAGTAACACACTAAATCACACAGCACTGAATACATCTTAAAATATGCTTATCGATTCTATTATTGTTAGCTTTTAAACCTCTACACCAGCCTTAGAGCACAGCATTGCTGAAATATCAAAAAAATCTGAAACAAATTTCCTTTGTCTAAACCTATTTTTGGAAGTTCAGCTTGTTTTATACTTAACCTGGTATAATGCTGATATTAGGAATGAAAAGTAAAGACAAGGTAGAAGTGGCGGGGGGGGGGTGATAACATAAATGAAAGTGCCTAGGAAAAGCTTAGAAGAAATTAAAATAGAACATGCAAAGAAAATCAGCAGAGTGCGGGAAGCTGGAAAGAAGACTTGAAGAAGGAAAACATGGAACACTTTAAATGAAAGATATAAAGAAGGTGGCAGAAATGATTTCTACTGTGTCAGGGCACTTAAAATATATTTAAGTGGTATAAAGTAAAACACAGAAACTCTCAAAGGAATTAAACAACAAAAATAAAACCCAGGCATCTGTGAGCCATGATTGAGATAGAAACATTGAAAATAAAAATCTTGATAAAAATATCCCAGAAAAATATGAATAAAAAGAACACTAGAGTATAAATTTTAATATATCTGTTTTGGTTCACAGACAGAAAAAAGAATCTTCTTCAGGTTTGTCAAAGGAAGAAAACTTAATATCAGAAATTAGACAAAATTTGGAGGAGACAAAATGTTGAGGTGAGATTATTCCAAAATAAACAACTTCAGAAAGGTATTATGAACCTTGAACTACAGGAAAACATGAATGAAAATGAAAATGGTATTACCAGAGTGCACATTCACCCTGTGCTGTTGGTATTGGCAATACCAGAATCCCCCAAACCAAGGGCTTTCATTTGTCCATCACTGCCATTGTTGAGGCTACTGCATCACCTGCTATTGTTGCTACTGCAGATGGAGCCTGCAAATATCCTCCTGCTGAAAGCACTGAAGGAGTCAAGACAGTAACAGAAAATGCTTCATGAAGAAAGCTCAGCAGTTGTCTATCACTACTCATGTTAGCAAAAGCACTGCTGGAAACAGAAATAGTAGGGGATTAATATATTTCCATTCTTCTGCTTTCAATGATCTTTTCTTTACCTCCCATGACCAAAACTTCAGGAGAACTCTGTTAGCAAGGAAGTTTGTTTCATACAGTGCCCATATTTCCACACCCACACTATACAGAGGAGATGTGGCTGGGTAGCAATAGAATTTAGAACAAACAAAGACCACTATAGTCCACTTCTTTGATTAACACTCATTGTTATCAACAATGCAATCTATAATATATATAGTAATAATGACAAATTCTTTCTGATGTGATGGGACTTATATGAATTAACATATTCTTACCCTCCAAAGTCCCATTATTCACCAAATCTGTCAATAGATAATTTAGTACCTTCTCTATTTCAAAGACAATTCAGCTTAAATATCCTATAATCTAAAAACTACGCTGTAAAATAACCATCATTAACACTGAACCTTATGGAAATATGATGGGAAATGAGGAGGACATAAACTGGAAAGTGGTGAATGGGTAAAGTACATGCAGTACAAAAAAGTAAACCTGCAGAGTTGCATTTTTTATTCTAGAAACAGTCTTTATGGTTATATTTACAGTATTTTGATGTCATTATTATAACAAAGCATTAGAGATAATTCAATTATCAAAAGCAGAGAATTGGTCAAATGATACAAACACACAATCAGGCATTATGTAGCCATAAATAGAAATAATAATAATTAATAATAATAATAAATAATGTAGCCAAGCATCTTTATAAATTGATGTACTTGAGATACACAGTTGATTTTAAAAGGCAAGGTATTATTATTTTGTGCAGGGAATAAGAAAATGAAAGTTTTTTTTAAAATATAAACACATACTCTGGCATTTTAAAAGTAGAAACTAGATAGGAAACAAAAAACAATCCTATTTATGAACACAGAGAAATTTTGTATAACAAAGCAATTTAAATAGATTTTACTTTCAATTTATAAAAAAAAAATCATTGTTTTTTGAAAAAACAAACCATTTAAACCTTTAAAATTGGAAGTAGTAAGTGACATTTTGCAAGGGTATGCCTTGTCCCTAACCTCTACCCCCTACCCCCTCCTCTAGCTGCTTGAGGGACACTGAAGTGAGCAGCTTTGCTCCATCAACTGCTCCCCACCATGTGCCACCTCGTCACAAGTGACCCTGGAGATCTCTGAAGCTATGGGCCAAAAATCAATCATTTTTTCCCTTGTTGTTTTTCACTTTATTACAAGGACAAAAAAAGCTGACTCACATAGGAAGATACATGGTGAACCTAGGATATCTTTTTTATATCAAGGCAAATAAATTTCAAAATATTTTCAGAATATAGTGAAAAGATTAGCAGTCATCCTGTAGGGACCCAAACTGATGAAACTGAGGAAATCTGTGTCTCCTGCTTCCTGCTCTGAGTTGTGAATTTAGTTGCTTTGCCTTGTGTCCCAAGCATGGTGATGTGTTAGAGCTGTCAGGTGATTCTAAGGTGGAGCCAAAGTTAAGAACTATGGCACAGGAAAGTAAAGAAAAAGTTTGCAATTTTATTTAGAAGAGAAGATATAGGAGGCTACATGTGATAATAAAAGAGTTGCTGGATATAATGATGTCCTAAAGTTTGGATGTACATGGCATTTATGGTACTCTGTGTTTTGTTTTTTGTTTTTTGTTTTTTTTAAGAGAGAGGGACAGTGAGAGAGAGAGAGAAAGAATCAATTTAATTTGTTTTTTCATGTGGCTTTCATTGCTCCAAAAGTTATTGTGTACGTCGTGCTGGGGTTTGAACCCATGTCTTCACACATGCCAGGCAAGTGATGTAAACACTGAGCCCATTATGGTACTCTTAACTGGCATAATGGTATAGCACTTTAAACAGTGCCAAGTATATTCACACAAATAAAGAAAATTGTGAGGCTAAAGCATTTCTTGGAACCTGAAAATAAATTAGTTTCCAACACTATAAATATCACTATGGCCACCATAAATATGGGTACCTATATTGACCAAAAATTTCTGTTTGTTGATTCAGACTTAGCTATTTTATATAGCCATGTCTAATCCACATTGATGTCTTCTTGTGAACCAAAATCTTTACCATGCTTTCGACACTCCAGATAAAGTGAATGCATACAACTAATTTGAACTTAACGCAAACACTCTAGATCTGAAGAACAATTTGTCTAACAGTTGACAGCTTTGATTTTCTTCTCTTTCTAGTTTGAAGGCAAAAATAAAAATATGGGTTTAATTAGGAAGCTATTTACCTGATGGCTTTGTGATTTGTTTTTCAATAAACAACAAAAGCAGACTCTTTGATGTGCTATAAAGTGTATGTGCTAGGCACTGCTGTGTTTTTAATCACTGTTCTCCCAAGCCATATCTGTTTGACTATGGGTTAAAAACAACAGTTGAATCCCTTATCTTACCTGGATAGCAATGTTCTCAAATTTAAGTATTGATCAAGCTAAAATTATAAATTCTTATAGACTTCAGTGATGTTTATTAGAAGATATTTAAAATTGAGACAAAATTAGGTATGGTTTCCCTATGAAAGTGATATTTTATGATTTTAAAACCAGAACTTTTTCAAGAATTAAATGTAACGAAGCCAAATAATATAATCTTAAATTGTAACCTTAAAAAATAACATCCTAAATAATGTCTCACTGACAACAAATGCCATTTTCAGCAAAATAATTAATTCCTTAAAAGGAAGAGATTTGTTTTCTCCCCTTTGTGATTTCATTATTACCTTGTTGTATTTCTACTTCCAAATTTAACTGCTAGAATCACTGAAAAATACTTTATTTTTATAGTAGTATTTCATTTACCCATAAAATTGGCATCTGTTTTTAATCTCATTAGCAACAATCAAGAAATAGAGCTTGGAACTCTTGTAAAATAACTGCAAGCCTTGAAAAAGCGAAGTATAGTCTAAAACAGTAAGATGTGTTGCATATAATAATACTAATTTTGTTAAGTTATAATTGAAAAAATATCATTTTATAAAAACTCAGAGAATTTTGAAGTGTATCCCTTGACCCTGTCTTAGAAATAATGACATAATTAGCCACAATCATGGTGCTAAATTGAATTATAATTCCAAAAACCATGAGGCTCAAAGACAGCAGTATTTTTATCTGCACAGGTTATCAACATAAACCTTATACAGTTAGCTATTTCACACTTAAGTTTTTCTTAAAGATTTTTTTTTTATCAATCCTGGCTTCTTGTTCTTAAGGTCAATGGATGTATTATAAACACTTTATTTTCTAATATACATTTTATTACAAGAACAGATTTCAGTTGTGTTTTCATTAAGACCTTCTCCATTATTATCTTAGGAAAAGGTGAAAAATATATTTCTAAATATAATAGATGTCAGGAATTCAAACAATTTTTAGGTAAAAGAACATGTAGAAGAACACCCTGGAATGAAAAGATAATTACACAGTAGCTAAACAAAATTTTTGTTAAATGTGTAACTAAAAATGATTTGCATAAAAGACTTATTATTGTTTTATTCTTAATTTGGCTACCTACTTAATGTTAAAAGAATTAATGGTAAAGAATGGATATGTCAGGGCTGCAGCGGTGGCTCAGCGGTTTCGGCGCTTGCCTGGCAAGCACGAGGACCCGGGTTCAAACCCCAGCGCCATGTACACAACTAAGTGTTGGAGCAATGAAGACCATGTGAAAAACTAAATAAAGTTGTTTCTCTCTTTCTCTGTCTCTCACTGTCCCTCTCTCTTTAAAAAAAAAAAAAGAATGGATATGTCAGCTAGTTATTTCCATATTATTTTTTAATTTAAATATACATTGCAGATTATACCAGTTAGTAGGATAAATATTCAACATTTAAATAAAAATGCATTACATCTGAAAGTAAATATTCATTCAGAACATATTTAAAAGAAATGCAATATTTAAAAACTGGAAAAAATGATTTATTTCTACTAGGCATAGGTGGATTTTGACAATTATTTGACAATTATTCTTGTCCAGATTCCTCAGTGTAAGTATGTGCCTACATAATCAATAACGTTATGAGTACTTTATAAAATCTTGATTATTATTCATGAATTTTATCATCTAATAAATTTTTCAGTCATCTTTGTGGAGCTAAACTAACAAATTGCTTACTGTATAGCAAATTATCCATTAGGGACAGAACAAACAACAAAGAAACCAAGAAAAATAATCTGCTAATAATTATGGAAAGTTCCCTCTAGGGGCTGGAGCAGTTGTTCAGCAGTTATGGCACCTGTCTGGCATTTGCAGGGATGCGGGTTCAAACCTCAGCACCATGTACACCGTGAAGTGTTGGAGCAATGAAAGTTACATGAAAAAATAAAGAAAATTGAGTCTCGCTTTCTCCCTCTCTCTCCTCTCTCTCTCTCTCTCTCACACACTGTCTGTCCCTCTCTCTCTCTTAAGGAAAGTTTCTTCATACTTCTTTCCAGAGTGGTTGAATGAGTCTGCAGTCCTACCAGCACTGTACAAGTGTTCCTTTTTCCCCACATCTTCACCAGCATTTCTTATCATCCATGATCTTCTTGATCTTTGCCATTCTAAATGGAGTGAGATGCAATCTTGATGTAGTTTTGATTTGTATTTCTCTTATTGCTAGAGATGTTGAGCAACTTTTCATGTATTTATTGGCTATTTATGTTGAGAAATTTCCATTTAGTTCTTTAGCCTATTTGGTGATTAAGTTTTTAAAATTTATTTATTTTTATTTCTTTTTATATTCTGGATATAGTCTGCTATCAGAGGTGTAACTGGTTAAGATTTTCTCCCATTTTGTAGGCTCCCTCTTCACAGTCTTAATTATTTCCTTAGCTATGCAGAGGCTTTTTACTTTAATGGCATCCCACTTATTGATTCTTGGAATTATTTCTTGCATTAAGGCAGTCTTGATAAGGAAGTCAGTGTCAGCTCCTATATGATGGAATGTTGATCCTATGTTTTCTTCTAACATCTGTAAGTTTTCTGGCCTGATTCCTAAGTCTTTGATCCATTTTTATTGAATTTTGTGCAGGGTAATACATAATCTATTTTCATTTTTCAGTATAAAGCTATCTAGTTTTCCAGCACCATTTGTTTAAAAGGCTGTCCTTTCTCCAATATGAATTTTTGGCCTCCTTTGTCAAATACCAGAAGGCTACAGGTTTGTGGATTTATCCCTGTCTTCTGTTGTATCCCATTGATCTTCATGTCTATTTTGACACCAATACCATGCTGTTTTTGTTGCTACAGCTCTGTAGTACACTTTCAGATCTTATAATGTGAAGCCTCCAGCTTCACTTTTCTTTCTCAGCATTGCTTGGGCCTATTATGTTTCCAAATCAGTTTACAATAGCTAAATTATGGAATCAACCCAGATGCCTGTCACTAGATGAGTGGATTATGAAATTGTAACATAACACATAGAATGGAGTTCTTCCCAGCTATTAGAAATAATGAAATTATGGCATTTGCTGGCAAATTGATGGAAATGGAGAGTATCCAAAATTAGGCAAATTCAAAAGTCATGTTTTCTCTCATTTGTAGAAGCTAGATTAAAATAAAATAAAAAGTGAGGGATGGATAAAATATGAAGAACCACTCCAATACACATTAATAGAAGTACTAAGGGACGTCTAGTAGAGTAGAGAAAGCAGTAGGGGAGAAGGGAAGGATGGGCAGTAGGGAAAAAATGGAGGATTAAGGTGGGGGAAGGGAAAAATAAATTTTACACTCCTAGGATATTAAATAATTCCCATGCAATCAACTCCAAAGGGTGATCACTAGAAACAAGGGACCAGGAGATAGGGGGATGGAAAGGAGGGCTGCTGGGGTCTATTGGACAAATTATATTGGTATGGTATGTGAATGCATTAATATGTAACAACTAATCCCATCATTATGTACAACTTTGATGCATCAATAAAATATTTTATCAAAAATTGCAGTCTCTTTTCATAAAATGAATTAAGCTAACACCACCAAAAGAAGTATCCTACTTCTCTTTGAAACTTCACCTGCCTTGCATTCTACTTCATGTCTTTGACATGGGTTATAGCTTTGTAGCGACTTAATCATTGTACTATTAACTGAAACATCAAGTATAACAAGTAGGGGAGAAGAACATTCTTCTGAAGTACATTTATCTATTTGAATCTATAAATGAACAATAATTTCTGAAGCAGTATAAATTTCATCTTTTTTAATAGTTGAATATGGATTTACAATTGAGGGGGAATCATTATCAAATAATCAAGAACAAATGTATATTTACATAGTTAGCCAAGGCTGATGCCATGTCATGGTTGCCCTCCTTGGGTACACCATAGTTCTATGTTCCCCCTAAAAGATCCCTGAGTTAAATGGACTTCTCGTGGAGGTCAGAGATCTCCATCTGAGATGATTCCCCCATAATCCCTCCCTCCAGTCTCCTAGATATCCTTCCTAATCCCTCCCCACCACCCTGGCCCCTCCCTATGTCTCCAGGTATCCTAGGCAAGGACCCTCCTGTTTGTGTAAAAATTCATACATTTTGATGTTATTATTAGCTTAGCCATCTAACCTACTGTTTCCAGTTGTATTCTAGCTTCCACAAATGAGAGAAAAAATTCAGCCCTTAAGTCTCTGAGACTGGGATACATCACTTAGCATAATTTTTTCCATCTCCATCCATTTAGCTTCAAAAGCCATAATATTGTTTTCTCTGATGGCTGAGTAGTATTCCATTGTATTTATGTATCAAAGTTTTTGATTCCACTCATTGAGTGAGGGGCATCTTGGTTGGTTCCATAGTCTAATTATAGTAAATTGAGTTGCTATAAACACTGATGAAGCTGTATCTCTATAATATGCTAATTCTAACTCTTTGGGGAAAACACCCAGAAGTGGGATACCTGGATCATAAGGTGGTTCCAGCCGTAATTTTTTGAGGAGTCTCCACACTTCTTTCCAGAGTGGCTGAACCAGTTTGCAGTCCCACCAGCAATGTGACAGAGTTCCTCTTTTCCCACAGCCCCTCCAGCATCTATTATTGTTTGTATTCTTCATTTTTTACCACTCTAACAGGAGTGAGGTAGAATCTCATTGAAGTTTTGATTTGTGTTTCTCTTATTGCTAATGATGTACAGCATTTTCTCATATATTTATGGGCTTTCTGGACTTCCTCTTGTTAGAAGTTTCTTTATAGATCCATTGCCCATTTATTGATTGGATGATTTGTGAATTTGTTGTTTAGTTTTTTTTAGTTCTTTGTGTATTCTGGTTATTAGCCCTCTGTCCGAGGTGTAACAGGCAAAGATTTTGTCCCATTCTGTTGGGTCTCTCTGGACACTCTTGACTAATTCTTTAGTTGTGCAAAATCTTTTTAGTTTAATAGCATCCCATTCTTTTTTTCTTAACTTTACTGCTTGCACCAAGGGAGTTTTGTTAAGGAAGGTGCTGCTGACCCCTACGTCCTGTAATGTTGATCCTACTTCTTTTTCAAGTAAATTTAAAGTTGCTGGCTTAATATCCAGATTTGTTAGCCTTTTTGATTTAATTTTTGTGTAGAGAGAAAGGTAAGGATCCAGCTTCTGTTGTCTACACATGGCTCTCCAATTTGTCCAACACCATTTGTTGAACAGGCTATCTTTCTTCCACACTATGTTTTTTGTCCCCTTTATCAAATATCAAATAGTTAAAGATATGGGGGTTCATTTCAGAATCTTATATTCTATTCCATTGGTCTTCAATTCTATTTTGATACAAATACCATGCTGTTTTTGTTACTGTGGCCCTGAAGTATAATTTCAGGTCAGCGATTGAGATACCCCCTACTTCTTATTTCCTGCAGAGTAATGTTTTGGCTAATCTGGATCTTCTGTTATTCCATACAAACTTGAGAATTGCTTTTTCTATAACCATGAAGAATGACATTGGTATCTTGATTTGGATTGCATTAAATCTGTATAGGGCTTTGGGTAGAACAGCCATCTTTATTATATTTATTATATTACTTCTACCTAACCATGAGCATGGACTGTTTTTCCATCTACTCAATTTCTTTTTTAGTGTTTGATAGTTTTTGTTGTAGAGGTCCTTAATATCCTTTGTAAGTTTTTTTATTTTTTCGTATTTTATTTCTTTGGAGGAGATGGTAAATGGGAGAGATTTCCTGATTTCTTCTTCTGCGGATTTGTTGTTGGAGTAAAGGAAAGCTAGTGATTTATTGGTGTTGAACTTATAGCCAGTTACTTTGCTGAGACTGCCTATAAGTTCTAGAAGATTTCTGGTCAAGCTTATTGGGTCTTCTAGGTATAGAATCATGTCATCAGCAAACAGAGAGAACTTAACTTCCTCTTTTGCTCTACAAATTCCTTTGATTTCCTTGTCTTGCCTCATAGCTCTGGCCAGAGTTTCAAGGACTACATTGAACAAGAGTGGGGAAAGTGGACAACCTTATCTTGTTCCTGCATTCAGGGGAAATGATTTCAGTTTTTCTCCATTTAGCATAATGCTGGCTATTGATCTGTCGTAAATGGATCTAACATAGTTTAAGTATCTTCCCTGGATCCCTATCGTCTGCAGAGTTTTGAGCATAAAATGGTGTTGAATTTTATCAAAGGCCTTTTCTGCATCAATTGAGATGATTATATGATTTTTGTTTTCAATTCTGTTTATGTGGTGAATTACATTTATTGATTTGCATATGTTGAACAAGCCCTGTTTTCCTGGAATGATGCCCCCTTGATCATGATGTGTTATCTTTTTTATATACTTTTGGATCTGATTAGGTAGAATTTTATTAAGGATTTTTGCATCTATGTTCATCAGGGAAATTGGTCTGTAGTTTTCTTTTCTTGAAGTTTCTTTGTTAGATTTTGGTATCAGTGTATTATTTGCTTCATAAAAACTCTTTGGGAGTGCTCCCACCCTATTAATTTCCTAGAAAGCTTGTAGAGGATTCATGTTAACTCTTCTGTGAAAGTTTGGTAGAATTCCGCTGTATTTCCATCTTGTCCAGGGCTTTTCTTTTTTGGAATAGCTTTGATGGCAGGTTTAATTTCACTACCTGAGATAGGTTGGTTTAGATTTTCAATGTCCTCCTGTTTTAATGTGGGGATGCCGTATGTGTCCAAGTATCTGTCCATATCCTCCAGATAATCAAACTTAGCAGAGTATACATTTTCAAAGTAGGTTCTGATAATCTTCTGGATTTTGGTTGAGTCTGTGTTGATATCACCATTTTCGTCTTTGATTTTCTTGATTGGCTTCAGTTCGTTTTTCCTTTTGGTGAGGTTGGCAAAAGGTCTGTTGATCTTGTTTATGTTTTCAAGGAACCAACTCTTTGTTTTCTTGATAATTTATATTGTTTTTTTTTTGTTTTTGTTGTTGTTGTTCTCAATTTCATTGATTTCAGCTCTGATTTTAGTTTGTTAGTTTCTGTCTTCCATTAGCTTTGGGATTGGATTGTTCCTCTTTTTGCAGGCATTTGAGTTGTAGCATAAGGCTATTTATCTGGGCTCTTTTTAGATTTTTGATGTATGCACTCAGTGCTATAAATTTACCTCTTAGGAATGCCTTCATACTGTCATAGAGATTCCTCATTCTCATTCATTTCTTAGAATTTCTTGATTTCTGCTCTCATTGCCTCTTCTATCCATCCTTTGTTTAAGAGGGAATTATTCAGTTTCCAAGTATTTGTGTAGTTTCTGTTGTTTCTCTTGTTGTTGATTGTTAAGATCATAGCATTGTGGTCTGACAGGATACATGGGACTGTATCCACTTTTTTATATTTGTTAAGTCTCCCTCGGTGAACTAGGATATGGTCTATTTTAGAAAAGGATCTGTGAGCCACTGAGAAGAAGGTAAATTCTGCCAACTTAGGATGGAATATTATGTAAATATCTGTTAAGTCCAGTTGATTAACAGAGTTGTTCAGATTGGAGATGTCTGTATTGATTTTTTTGTTTTGATGATCTGTCTAGTGTTGATAACGGTGTGTTGAAGTTCTCCAGTATTATTGTGTTGAGATCAATGAGTGGATTAATGTCCTTAAGAAGTATTTTTCCAGATATTTTTGGGGGGTTACATTTGGGGTCATAAATATTAATTATTGCTATATCTTCTTGAGGAACTGTCCATTTTAGTATGGTGAAGTGTTCCTCTTTGTCCTTTCTGATTATTTTTAGATGGAAATTAATTTTATAAGATATTGGGATCACCATTCTAGCTTGCTTTTTAGGGCCACAGTCCTGGTAGACATTTTGCCAACCTTTCTTTCAGTCTGAGTCTATTTTTGAGTATTTAGTGTGTCTCCTGTTGATAACATATTGTTGGATTCTGTTTTTTGATTCAGTGAGCCAGTCTGTGTCTTTTAATTGGAGCATTGAGACCATACACATTTGGAGTTAGAATAGATATGGGAAAATGAGTCTCAAACTTTATGACTGTTACAGATATTTGAGTCATATTGGGAATCATTTGGTGCATAATGTGGTTATTGACTCACCCTTGTTTAAGTGTTTAGGGTATTATTAGCATTTTCTTCTGAATGAAGATATCCTTGAGAATATTCTGTAGCACAAGATTTGTGTTCATGTATCTTGCTAACTTGAGTTTACTGCTGAAGTATTTAATTTCCCCATCACATTTAAAGCTGAATTTTGCAGGGTATATTATCTTTGGCTGAAATTGTTATCTTTCAAGGCTTTAAAGATATTATTCCAAGCTCTTCTGGCCTTCATTGTTTGATCTGAAAAATCCATAGTGATCCTAATTGGTATGCCTCTGAATGTGATTTGGGGCTTTTCTCTAGCTGCTTTTAGAATTCTCTTTTTAATTTCTCTGCTATTAATTTTGTATATGATATGTCTTGGTGAATTTCTCATTTGATTAGACTGGCTTGGTATTCTACAAGCATCTTGGATGTGATATCCTGGGTCAGTTTTAATGTGAGGGAAGTTCTCCTTTATGATTTCACTTAAATGATTCTTAATGCCTCTTGGTTGCCATTCAAAGTTTTCTTCCAGGTCAATCACTCTCAGATTATTTCTCCTCATCTCATCAAATACTACTTGGAAATTCTGGTCATGTATTGTAAGTTTCTTCTCTTGTCTATCCTCCTTGAACTTGAAATTGCTTAGCCTATCTTCATTATCTGATGTAAGTTCTTCAAGAGCTGAAGTTCTATTTTCAGTGGAGATTACTCTGGTGTTAGTATCTTGCAGTGAATATTTGATTTGGTTGACCATGTTTTTCAATTCTGTTATCTCTGCTATATCTCTTTTCAGGGCATCTAATTCTTCATAAAGCTGAGCTTTCATCTCATGGAATTGCTCCCTATTTCCTTAAAAATGTTGTCTCTCATCACTTGAAATTGTTCTCTAATCTCTTTCCTTAATTCTTCTTTCAACTCTTTGATTGAGTTAATAATCATAATGTTAATACAATTTCTTTGCTTTTCATCTAGAGCCCCAACCATGGAGTCCTTAGGTGGATAACTGTGAGGTTGAGAATGGGAGTTATTTCCCCTTTTTCTCATTTTCAGAAACTGGGGGTGTGCCTTGAAGACTGACTGTATTACTCTAGTAGGGGTAACTGGAGCTTATGGTTTTGCTTCATTGGGATTGGGTGATATTTGGGCAGCTCAGACCTATAGGTGCTAGTCCAATCAGGGAGGACTTGAGAGCTATGGGTGCATATATTAGACAATTTCAACTAAAACAGTTATTATGATGATTAGCATCTATAGGAACAGTTTTCTTTGAGAGAGCTCTCACGATATATTATGAGAGCAAGAAAGTACTGGTTTTGAAGAATGTCCCTTTCTTCAGTTAGCAGGGACTCTGTAAGTAGTAGAAAAAAGTACTAGGAAGTCAAGGAGGTGAAATGGGGAGGTAGATTAGAATGCCTGCCTTAGAATAAGGAGGAACAAGGGATTAGGGAGGAGTAGTTTATTCAATTAGGAATAAGGAAAACATAGAAATAGGATGCAGGTGAGGTAAAGACTTTGGGTGAGGATGAGAGAGAACAGCTTATATTTAGGAATTGCCAGAATACAGGGAAAGAAGAGGTTAGTATGGGATGTGGTTCTCTTCACCCAAAGGAGACTAAGGGCTACTTTGCTATCATGAAGTGTTTTCCTGGTTAGAGCCCAATGCTATAGAGATAGCAGTCAAATTCAAGAAGACACAGAGACAATAGAAGCCAACCACCAATACATACACACAGAAAAATATGTACATCCACAAACACCAAATTCAGTAGTAACCATAAAGCAAAAAAGGATTAAAAAATTAAAAAAATTAAAAATTTAAAAGTTAAACAAGTTAAAAATATTAAACAGCAGCAGGATCCCCATTAAAAAAAAACTAGTTGGGAAAGTTCTGATTTTTTTGCCCCCTAAGTCAGTATGTACTATGGGGGAATGTGTTCATATCTGCCATCTAGCTGGGAACTCTTCCCAGTTGAGCTTTTTGGAGGAGATGCAGTTTGGTGATCTCTTTTGGCCTGGTTTTTCCTAGAGGATCTCCTCAAAGTTTTCTGTTGCAGAGGGGTAGAAGATCCTTCCTTCTCCCGCTTCTTGTGAGAATCAGCACCCCTGAGATGCACTCCTGGGCTGATTATTTTCTGCTTCACCAAACTTCTAATGTTCTTGAGCCAGGGGGCCAGAAGCTGTAGGCAGTACAGCTTCTACTGCCTAGGATCTAGTAGATCCTAGTGTAGATGTTTGGGACTCTGACTGATCCAAGGAGAGTGGTCAGACTGAAGCTCACTTCCCTGGGATCGCTGATGACCTACTCTGGATGTCATATGATCTTCAGAGGCCCCAAGTGCTGCTCTGTGGGGTTCTCACAGTCCCAACAAGGGAAGACGTGTGTGAGGGAGGGTCCAGGCTAAATGTGCCAGTGTTTTTGTGGTTCTCAATTGCAACCACTAGGGAGTGTCCCAGCGGAAGAGCTCAGAACCTATGGAGACTTGGCTATGCACATAGTTCAGAGGCTGAAGGAGAGCACAGGCTGCCCCTTTTGTTCAAAGTTTCCTGAGGCTGATGTCAGACCCTACCTTGTTAGAGAATTACAGGCAGCTTTCGGAGAGACTAAGGCAGGTGTCCCCTTGGGAAGAATATGCCCTACTGTGCCGAGTTCCATTCACAGACTCCTCCTGTTCAGGTGTGTAAGAGGGCAGGCAGGAGGCCACCTCTTGTAAGTCCCATGAGCTGGAGAGGGAATTTGCAGTTCCACACAGCCCCCTGGGTAGACAGACAGGTCACGGGGTGCTAAAATTTGTTATTTTTTTTTTCTGTGGGGACTGAAGTCTCTAGTCCATGCACGTAGAGAATAGTTCTGGTTTCACTTTTGCCAAGTGAGAGACCAGCCCTGCCCTCAGGGAAACCTCAAAATGGCGGGTGGAGATGGCCAGCTGCGATACACCTGCAGTTGTAGGTTTGCTATTGTGAGCAATTAAATCTCAGAGCTTGAGAATCAGCTCTTGCAAATTGTGAGAGCATAGGTTAGAAGGTGTCTCCCACTGTGACCAGGTTAGAATACTTGTGCCATTTGCTCCCCTCTGGGGTAGCTCCCCACCCCTTGGCTGTGGAACCAATTGACCAGGTGTGACAAATTCGTTGTTTAGATTCATTAATGCAAAGCTCTTTTCCTTTGGTGTTAAAAAAAAATTGGGTGGGTAATGATCACCCACATCGAGAGCCCAGTCCTACCTTTGGATACTGCCTCCCACTCCTGCAGTGTGAAGTATTTCTCAAGAGTGACCCGGGATCACTGGTGGTGGGTGGGGTGGTTGCCATGTTTGATCCCTAAATCTCATCTTTTAAAGAGGAATGAATATCCACACATCTCCATTTGCTCCATATTACTTTCAATTGCTCACTCTGTTATACTTTATTCCAATTTACTTTAAAGATTCTTCTCTACCCCATTAACAGCTACATTACTTGATACATTTTCATTTACTTTTAAAGTAAGCCATGTAGAGTCTAATGTTTTCTCATCTTTACCATTTGGCACAATTTCAGAACATAGCATTAAATTTTATTTTGCTCTTTCATTTTGGGCACCATGATTATTCAGATGAGAGAAAACCCTGCTCTCAACCTGGATCAAATGCCTCCAGACTAACTTCATGATTTGTTGCCTATTGCCCATCCTCAGGTACATAGGCAAGAAGGTTTTAACATCTCTTTACACACAAAATAACTAAAAAATACAGATTAAGGAAATTATTTTTATGCTAATAATCTAATGGATGAATTCTCACAGATCTTTAAGAGTGGTAGTCATTGATGGAAACACAGAGGTTTAAGAGCACAGATATGGACTTAAGATCATTCTGGGTTTGAATTCCTAATGATACTTAATTGCATGTCATTAAGAAATGCAGGGAACATGTCTGTGCCTCCTTTCCTTATATTTAGCATAGAATTAAAATAGTGTCAACTCCCTGAGTTATTGAAAGTACTTGAATGACATAACATATGCAAAGTTCTAGGGAGAATGATTTATACATATAAATAATTAAAATAATTAACTAGTATATTTTTATTATCTTTTATACATATACATTCATTATCTCTGTCTCTCCATTTCTCTCTCACATTCTACAAATCAAATAGTTGAAAACATACACACACTCAAAGAGGAGTCTTAGATTGAAAGGAAAAAATACCTTAGCAAAAATTAAAAGAGATTGATTGGAAAAGAAAGTACATACTGCATTTTTGATTCTAGTATGTGCAGAGGTTGGAAGCTGCCCAACCTGTCTCTAGTAAAAGTTGGGCAAGTTAAAAATCATCCACTTTCTTGAATCCATCAGAAAACTGAAATTGCAGAGCAGACTTAGAACCTGCATAGAAAGATCTCCCTGATACCTGCAAGGATCTGTTTACTCCCAGCAGAAGCCACAAGATACCATAAGACCATGGACTTCACTAGTGATTTGCTGACTTCCTGTCAACTGGATAGTGTGAAAGCTTGAAACTCCTAGGACCACAGTCTAGATCCACACATTTTTAAAATTCTTTCCCTTAAGGAAACTAATCACATACTCACAATGAGAATCTGATTAAAAAAAAAAAATTCTTGGTGGCCCTAACAGGCAGAGATAAAGAATAATCATTGTGAAACTCTCCCAGACATTTCTCCAAAATTAAGGCCCATTCTGCAAGGGGAAAAACCTTATTTGAGCAGCACAATCTTTCCTTATATATATGGTCCCAGATCTCCAGATTCAACCAACTAAGGATTGAAAATATTTTTTAAAAAGTGTGTGTGTGCTAACATGAAGACGTGTTTCCTAAAGGATGCAATATAACAACTGTATATGCAACATTACATTGTATTAGTCATCTGAAGTGACACAAAAATAATTTAAAGTATCCAAGCAACCATGAAGAGGGATGGTTGTATAGCTTGTTGTATAGCGTGCAGCTCAGTGTTGGCCCAGCATGTACAAGTCCTTGTGTTCAATTCCTAGCAATATCAGATAATAATAAAAATATTATTGTTATTAAAGTGAGAGGATGTTACATGGATACACTCTACCATTTTCTACAACATTTGCATCCATACATTGAACAGTCTATGAGGAGTCTTTCCCAAAGGATAATGAGGAATAGTTGTAGATAACAGAAACCTCCTCTGATCTGGAACCTTGGGAAATGAATTTCCACTCACATATAGGCCATCCCACTTTTCTTGTCCTATCTAAAGGAAAAAAAATCAACAAAACAAAAAATGTAGACAAAAAGGACAAAAACTCCATGAAAATATATTAGGACTGATGAAGCTTGAGAAAGAGCAGAGGACCTGGGGAGAGTGGACGGAAAGAAGCTATATCTGTGGAGGAGGAACATGAATACTGGTAAATAAACATACCATACCCTAAGACATAGACCATTTCCCTCCTTCAAACTCTCCCAACATACAACAGAGCCTCCAGTGGATTCCAGCTAAAGTAGCAACAAAATTAAATCATCTAATTAGCAATACAGACAGAAAGAATCCCCCAAAATAGGAGTGTTAAGAATAATGATGTAAGGGGGGTTTTAATCTGAATGCCTAGCAAAATTAACATAAATACTTGGCAAAAAATTAAAAAGTCCATTTACCTCAATGCCCATCACTTATATAAGTATGGCTTTCAAGCAAAATCATAAGGTTACCAAAAGAGCAGTGAAAAGAGTTTCAAGACATAAATCTATCATGGGAATGATACTCAGATGTGACCTGAAATTATCAGACAGTACATTGTAAAATAACTATGTTGCTATACTAGGAAATTCTGGCATTAAGCAAAAACAAGTGGGTAATGTTCACAGAGAGATGAAAGTCTAAGTAAAATGTAGAATGCTAGAAATTTAACACAAGTAACAGAGAGAGTGTCCCTTATGGATTCATCAGGGGACTCAACATGGCAAGGAAAAGAAACTGGAATTGAAAGTACGCTGAAAGAAACTTCCCTAACATACAATAGAAGCAAACAAAACAATTTGAGAATGGAGAGGAAACATGAAAACATGGAAAAGAAACAAAATCAGAATCTCGAAGGAGACTAAAGAGAACAGGGCAGAAATAGTTGAAGTAATAATGCCTGAGAACTGTCTAAAAGTAATAATAGATATTTAACTACAGATTTAGGGAGTTCAGGAAAGGCTGATCATGATTGATAATTAAAAATCCATATATGGTTACATCCTATTTAGATTTCAATAAAATAGAAAAGAAAAAAAATCATGAAGGAAACCAGAAGCTAGAAGAATGTCTTATAGGAACAAAGTGCTATGGTCTGAATGCTTGAGGACCTCTAAAACTCCTATGTTGAAACCCTAATTTCCAAAGTTGTGTCGTTAGGAGGTGGGACCTCTGAGAGGTGATTAGGTCATGAGGGCAGAAATGCTGGAAATGGAAGAAGACAATAATGCCTTTATGATGGGACCTCAAAGAGTGGTAGGTGGCTTTTTCTGTTTGTTTGTTTTTTGTTCCTTTTGGTCAGTTGAGAACATAGCAAAAAATAACCACCTAACAAGTGGGCCCTCACCTGACACACCAGATCTGTTGGCATCTTGATCTTTGACTTCCCGACCTTTGGATCTGTGACAGATAATGCTTTTTATCAATCACACACTCTATGGTATTTTGTCTGGCCTGAATAAGCTAACACAATAAGAAACCATATGAAGAGAGAGAATGAAATATTTAGTGTTAGGAAACAACAACAACAAAAAATCTGAAAAGCTAGAATTTTCTTCCAAAAATGAGGGACCAATACAGACTTTGTCAAAACCAAAAACTAGGTAAAACAGAGAATCCATCATTGCCTGACTTACACAGCAGTACAAAATGCTCAGATAAGCTCTTCAGCAGAAAGAAGCCAATGTAGATCAGAAGTAAGAAAAGTAACAGAGAGGAAATAAATGAGGGTAAATTAAAACAGCCTCTTCATCTCATTACTAATTGATCTAAAACATAGCTATGTGAAGAAATAGCACTGATCAGTTAGGGGATTTCTGAGCATGGATAAGTGATCTAAATTGCAGTAGTTTCACAAAAAAATGAGAGAAGAGATTTAGGACTACTGTCACTAGGTATTTGTGCTATACATGAAGGGGAGTAGTATTATTTGAATGGGCACAAACTGTAAATTCTAAAACAATCATTAAATTAAAAACAGCAATCACTGGTAAGCACAGAGAGAAAACAAATAAAATTACAAAAAAAAAATACAATGAAAACCCAAGAAGTTTGAATAAGAAACAAGAAAGAAGAAAACAAAGGACAAATGCATTGACTCAAAAACAATTACAAGGATGATGGATTTACTCTGTCAATTATCACTTTAAATCCAATTCAAAAACAGATTATTACATAAAGTTTTTTAAATTTATGCACTCTACAAGTAAACCACTTTAAAGTTCTGTATAAATATCTTTAAATGCCAATTTGAAAACAACTTATACATGAAGAGTAATGGTATGGAAAAAGACATAACAAAACACTAATCAAAACAGCATGGTCATAGCTACATTAATTTAAAGGGACTTCAAAATAAAGAAGATTATCATGTACAAAGACAGACGAAAGGAAAAACAAGTCTTTTCTTCCAGAATATGCAACAATCCTAAAAGAGTGAACAACTAAGAAGAAAGCATAAAATACATTAGGCAAAAACTGATAGAATTAAAATAAAATAACAAACACATTTACTATTGCATTTGGAGATTTAAACACCTCTCTGTCAATGATTTTGAGTTAAGTAGGCAGAAAATCAGTAAGGAAATACATGACCTAAACAGTACTATCAATCAACTTTATCTAGTTGAAAACTATGGAATACTTTATTCCAAAACATCAGAATTCACATTGTCCTCAAGCATTATAAAATATCCACCAGTAAGTTGCAAATATTCTTTGGTAAATTTAAAAGACAGGAAATTTCACAAAAGTATATTCTCAAACCACTGTAATCCAACATATAAACAGACTAAAGAAAAATGTATATTAAAAATGAAAAATAAACATTCATAAAGTTTATTGTGCATTATTGATAAAAACTGACAAAAGAATGAACAAAAGAGAATAACTTTAATAAAGTACATACACAAACATAGCTATAGCTAACATCATACTAAACAAGAAGAAATTGAAAGCATTGATCTTAAATTTAAGAATTATGTAGAATTTAGGAAAGAGGATTGCTCAAGCCCAGGAGTTTGAAACTAGAAAATGGGCAGCATGATCAGACCCTGTCTATAAGAATTTTTAAAATTACTAGAATGCCCATTTTTAATACTCTTATTCAACATCAACTCATCCATCTGGAATAAGAAGAAAAAGAAAGACATGCATATTCAAAGTCAAAAATAAACTCATCATTATTTGCAGATGACATCATTGTCTACCTAGAAAATCTAAAAGAATAGAGGGAAATGAATAAATGAGTTTAATAGGGTTACTGGATAGAACATCAATTACAAACACCTCTTTCTTTTATGTAATTCAGCAATAAATATTGGAATGTGAAATTTAAAAAAAATTATAATAACTTCAAAAAGAGTTCAGTTTTACATAACATGAAGAGATTTGTATTTAGGAAACTACAAACACTTATGAAAGAAATCAAAGAGACATTTTATATTTATCAATTGAGTCAATATTTTTAGGATGTCATGTTTTCTTAACACAATTTTTATGCTCAATAAAATCCCAACCAAAATCCGAGGGATTTTTTTTTTCAATTGATTTGGACATCTGTATGGAAAAACAAAGGACATAGGAAAAGCAAAACATTCTTTTTAAATAGAACAAAGAACAACAGAAAAGAAGAACAAAGTTGGAGGACTCTCATTACCTAACTTTAAGACTTAATACAAAGTTAGAATAGACAAAAAATGGCCTTACTGGTGAAATAATATACATCTAGATCAAAAAAACAACGAAGATGCCAGGAAGAGATAGATTCATAGAAATACAATCAATTGATTTTTGCAAAAACACAAAGGTTTCAGAGAAAGGTAAATCTTTTCAACAAAAGATGCAATTGGACTTGATATAGGCTTCTTAAGCTATACGAAAATTAACTCAAAACAGGTCATACTCAGAAAAATATTTTAAAAGAAAAAATAAGAGAAAATTTGTATGACTTTCAGTATTGGGATCAGTTTTCAGTTACAACTCTAGAAGTGTAATCCATGAAAGAAAACATTTGATAAATTGGACTTTACAATAAATTATGTTCTGTGAAAAACACTTGGAGAAAATATTTGCAAATTACATAATTGATAAAGGACCTCTATGTAAGAATATTCAAATGTTTCTTAAAATTTAGCAATAAGAAAATAAAAATTTTGCCCAGAGGAGCCGACCCCATCAGCCCAACTACTGCACAGATCCCAGGCCTTTGGTTCTGGGCCAGCAGGCAAGCCCTGAACACCCACTCCAGAGAACCCCTGCCCAGAGCTGCCCAGCCCCAGCACATACCAGAAGGACCAGATATATTGGGCCCATCTCCACTCAAAAGGATCCCAGGTCCCCTCATTGGATGCAGGCAGAACCAGATATATTGGGACCAACCCCATTCCCAAGGATCCCAGAATCCCTCACTTCGTGCACGCAGGACCTTTCTGATGCACCCCGTGCCACACATACCCTTGGACCCAGTGATGCATAACTGCTATCATGCTTCTACAATCCAGCAGGCTACCCCACACCCCCAACAGATTCCAGATCCACGCCCTGGAGCCTAGATCCAAAAGGTCAGCAAAATGAAACTCCAGGCAGACGTAGCTTTTGGAAGAAGGTGGTCATTAGAGGGATGTCTAACCCAGCCATTAGACCTACAAGGAAAAAGCACCAGGAGACCTGCCTTAATTCCCACAGAAAACCTCGAATCAAAGATCCAGAAGAAGCTCATTAAAAAATGAGGAAGCAGGGGCTGGAGCCGTGGCTCAGCGGTTTTGGAGCTTGCCTAGCAAGCACGAGGACCCGGGTTCAAACCCCAGCACCACGTACACAACTAAGTGCTAGAGCAACTAAGGCCATGTGAAAAACTACATAAAGTTATTTCTCTCTTTTTTTGTCTCTCTCACTGTCCGTGTCTCTTTAAAAAAAAAAAAGAGGAATCAAACTACAAAAGGCAACTCACCTACCAAAGAATACATGGAAAGCGAGTGGGATGTAAACCTAGAACAAATTTTCAATGATGTGATTACTAAAAGGAACAATGAGCTAAAGACTATTTCATGAAAGGACTAAGTGAGAAAACTCAAGTGATGAAAAATTCTATTTTCAAAGGAATGAATATACTGAAAAAGGAAGTAACAGAGCTAAAATCTTCAGTCAATCACATCAGAGGAATGATGGAAGAAGTTAATAATAGACTAACTTCTGCAGAAAATAGAATGTCAGTGCTTGAAAAAAGAATTTCTGAAAATGAGGATAGGCTAAGTAAACATGAGTGCACGGATGACAAAAAAGAAAAAAAAACTCACAGACTATGAGTAAATTTTCAAAATATCTAAGACAAAAGTAGAAGAAACAATCAAAGAGTAATTGAGATTCAAGAACAACTCGAAATGCAAATGAATGCATAAAGAACATTCTCAAAGAAATAGTTTTAAAAAATTCCCATATTAGAATAGAGTAAGATATGCTCATCCAGGAAGCTTATAGGACACCCAATAGACCTAATCAAATGAAAAGCTCACCAAGATTCATTATATTCAAAATGTGTAACAGGGAAATCAAGGGAGGAATATTAAAAAGTGCAAGAGACAAACAACAAATCACATTTAGAGGCAAGCCAATAAGCATCATCTCTGATTTTTCAGCTCAGCATGTAGAAGCAACAAGACTGGGGAAGGAAATGCTTCAATCCCTGAGTCACCACAACCTACAACCAAGAATACTATACCCAGAAAAACTCAACTTCAAGTTCAAAGGAAAAATAAAAATATTTCATGATAAGATCAAACATTCACCATTCCTGAACAGCAAAATATCATCACAAGAATTCTCAGAGTTAAATACCAAATAGAGGAACAAGCTAAAAATTTTTAAAGCCCTCAAACAGGAAATGCAATAAAAGTACATGCTATCAAAGGACAATCAAGACAGCACAGAACTCACTAATAAAAGATGTTAACTATGAATCACAACCAAATAAATATCTCAACACTGAATATGAATGGTCTAAATCAACCAAATAAAAGACCCAGACTGGCACATTGGATCAGAAAACAAAATCTAAGAATGTATTGCTTACAGAAGACCCATCTTATAGCTGAAGATATCCACAGAATGAGGGTTAAAGGAGGGAAAGAAATCTATCAGTCTTATGGCCCAAAGCAAGTTGGTGTTGCAACCCTTACATCCAACAAACTAGATTACAACCATAAACTAATCAGAAGACATAAAGAATGCCACTGCATTATAGTAAAGGGAACAATAAATCAAAAAGATATAACCATAATAAGTCTGTATTGAAAGTATAAACATCCCAATAGCAAGCACCAAAATCAATATAGCTATTAAAATCTTTCCAAAGAAGAAAAGCTCAGGACCTGATGGATTCTTTGTTGAGTTTTACCATACCTATTAGGAGGAGCTAACTCCTCTCCTTATTTAGGTTTTCCAAGAAATTGAAAAGGAGGAAATTCTTCCAAACACTTTTTATGAGGCAACCATAAGTCTAAAACCAAAATCCAATAAAATGCATCAAAAAAAAACTATAGACCAATATCCCTGATGAACATCTACACAAAAATCCTTAATAAAATTCTAGCAAACTGAATTCAAAAATCATCAAGAAAATGATTCATTACAATCACATGGGTTTCATTCCAGGGATGGCAAGGTTGGTTCAACATACACAAATCAATAAATGTGATTCATCACTTAAACAGAATTAAGGATAAAAACCATATGATAATCTCAATAGATGCAGAAAACACTTTTGATATCATACAGCACTATTTATGTTAAAAATTCTGGAGAATATAAAAATCAAAGGAATTTATCTTAACCATGTAAAGGCCATATATGACAAACCCTCAGCTAGCACAATGCTAAACAGAGAAAAGTTGAAAGCATTCCCACTAAACATGAAAACAAGACAAGGCTGCCCACTATTACCACTTTTGTTCAATGTAGTCCTCAAGACCCTAGCGGAGCAATCAGGCAAGAGAAGGAAATCAAAGGGATAAGAATAGAAGAGGAAAAAGTCAAACTATTCCTTTTTGCTGATGACATGATCCTATATCTGAAAGATAAAAAAACAAACAACAACAACAAAAAAAAACTCCACCAGAAAACAGATTGAGTTTATAAAGAGATACAACAAAGTAACAGGTTAAAACATCAACACCCAGAAATGTGTAGCTTTCCTACATGCTAACAATAATTGGGATGAAGAAATCAGGAAATTGATCCCATTCAAAATATCCCCCCAAAAATAGATACTTGGGAATTAATCTAAAAAGGGAAGTAAAAGAACTCTACAATGAAAATTATCTAACTATGAAGAAAGAAATTAAAGGAGGCCTGAGAAGATGAAAAGACATTCCACGTTCTTGGTTAGGCAAAATTAATATAATTAAAATAGCTGTTATACCAAAAGCAATATACATATTCAATGCAATCCCCATCAAGATTCTAATGTCATTCTTTGCAGATATAAAATCATATTCAGAGGCAGAACAATCTGGACTACTATGGATTTCTCAAATCAGATAATAAATGCCAGGAGAGCATGAAATGACATTTTTCAAACTTTGAAAGAAAACAATTTTCAGCCAAAGATAATATACCCTGCAAAACTCAGCTTTAAGTGTGGTGGGGAAATTAAATACTTCAGTGATAAACTCAAGCTAGCAAGGTACATGAACACACAGCATGCTCTACAGAAAATTCTCAAGGACATATTTCATTCAGAGGAACAGGCAAACAACATCCAAACCCAATAAAAAGAAGAAAGTAAATAATCACATAACACACTTAAAGTATCCAAGATGGCACAAAGCACAGCAATAGTCACAACACCAGGGACCCAGATTCCCATATCTATTCTAACTCTGAATGTGAATAGACTCAATGCCCCAATCAAAAAACATAGATTGGCTTAATGAATCAAAAAACAAAATCCAACAATATGTTGCCTTCAGGAGACACACCTTACAATAAAAAATAGACACAGACTGAAGGTGAAAGGTTGGCAAAATGTCTATCAGGGTTTTGGCCTCAAATGGGAAGCTATCCCTATATCTGAAAAAGTTAATTTTGACCAAAAATTAGTCAGAAAGGACAAAGAAGGTCATTATATCATTATAGAAAAGTTCACAAAAAAGATATAACGATAGATAACATTTACACTCACTGTTACAAGCCTCCTAAATATATGGAAAAAGTACTTAAAGACATTAAACCCCTCATCTATCTCAACACAATAATACTGGGGGACTTCAATACACCATTATCAACAATAGACAGATCTACAAAGCAAAAAGACAACAAAGATATCTCTAACCTAAGCAACTCTGTAAATCAACTGGACTTCACAGACATTTACAGAATATTCAACTCCAAAATCATCTGAGTTTACCTTCTTCTCAGCAGCTCAAGGATCCTTCTCCAAAAAAAGCCACATCCTAGGCCACAAAGATAATGTAAACAAATATAAAAAAGTAGATATTGTTCCATGTATACTGCCAGATCACAATGGTATGATCTTAGAAATTAACACCAAGACAAACAACAGAAACAACACAAATACTTAGAAATTGAATGATACCATCTTTTTTCTTTTAAAGAGAGGACAGTGAGAGAGAGAGAGAATCAAATTTTTATTGAGTTTTCACATGGCTTCGTTGCTCTGACACTTAGTTGTGTACATGGGTGCTGGAGTTTGAACCCATGTACTCGTGCATATTGGGTAAGTGCCATAACTGTGGAGCCACTGCTCCAGCCCAAATAATACCATCTTAATACAAGAATGAATAAAAACCATAATGAGAACAGAAATCAAGAAATTATTCAAAGAGAATGAGAATGATGAAATAGCATATCAAAATCCCTGAGATAGTATGAAAACATTCTTAAGAGGTAAATTTATAGCACTGAGAGCCTTCATCAAAAATCAAGAAGGAGCGCAAATAAATAGACTTATGCTCCAACTCAAGTTCCTACAAAAAGAGGAACAATCCAATCCCAAACCTTAAAGAAGACAGTAAATAATTAAGATCAGAGCTGAAATCAATGAAATTGAGAACCAAAAAATAATATAAATTATCAACAAAACATAGAGTTGGTTCTTGAAAAAATAAATAAGATCAACAGACCCCTTGCCAACTTCACCAAAATGAAGAATGAAGTAAAACAAATCAACAAAATGCAAGAAATAATGGAGACATCACCACCAACTCAACCACCATCCAGACGATTATCAGAACTTATTTTGAAAAATACTCTTCCAAGTTTGATAATCTGGAAGAAATGGCCACATATGACATTCCCAAATTAACAAGGGAGGACATTGAAATTCTAAGCCAACCAATTTCAGATAGGGAAATCAAACAGCAATCATAGGCCTTCTGAAAGAGAAAAGCCCAGGACCTGATGGATTCACTGCAAAATTCTATCAGACCTTTACAAAAGTGTTAACACCAATCCTCTACAAGTTTTCCACAAAATTGAAAGGATTGGAACTCTCCCAAACACTTTCTATGAAGCAAATATAACCTTGATACCAAAGCCCAACAAAGACATATCAATAAAAGAAAACTACACTCCAATTTCCCTAATGAACATAGATGCAAAAATCCTTTAAAAAATTCTAGCTATCCCAGGCCAAAAATACATCAAGAGGATAAAACATCATGACCAAGTGGGCTTCATTCCAGGAATGCAGGCCTGATTCAACATACTCAAAACAATAAATGTAATTCATCACTTAAACAAAATTAAAAACAAAATCATATAACCATCTCAATTGACACAGAAAGAGCCTTTGATAAAATTTAGCACCTATTTGTGCTCAAAACTCTGCAGAAGATAGGAATCAAAGGAAGATTTTTTAAATTTTGCAATAGCCATCTACAGCAGACCCATAGCCAACATTATGCTTAATGGAGAAAGACTGAAAGCAATTCCACTGAATTCAGGTACAAGACAAGGTTGTCTACTTTCACCGCTCTCATTCAATACAGTCTTTGAAACCCTAGCCAGAGCTATTAGACACGAGAAGGAAATCAAAGGAATTTGAATAGGAAAAGAGCAAGTGAAAATGTCTCTATTTGCTAAAGACATGATCCTATACCTAGAAGACCCAATAAGCTCAACCAGAAGACTTCTAGATCTTATAAACAATATCAGCAAAGTGGCTGGTTATAACATCAACAGTCATAGTCATTAGTTTTCTTACACTCCAGCTACAAGTCCACTGAAGAAGAAATCAGGAAGTCTGCCCCATTCCCAACCTCCTCAAAAAGAATAAAATACTTGGGCTTCAATCTAACAAAGAATATTAAGGACCTCTACAATGAAAATTATCAAACATCAAAAAAAATTGCACAAGACCTGAGTAGATGGAAAAACATACCATGTTCTTGGTTAGGCAGAATCAACATAATCAAAATGGCCATTCTACCAAAAGCCCTATACAGCTTCAATGCAATTCCTATCAAGATACCAATATCATTCTTCATGGATATAGAAAAAGCAATTCTTAAATTCATGTGGAATAACAAAAGGCCCAGAATAGCTAAAACATTACTAAACAAGAAAGAGGAAGCAGGCAGTGTCCATAATTCCTGACCTGAAATTATACTATAAGGCTATAGTAATAAAAAGAGCATGGTATTGGTATCATAATAGAAATGAAGGCCAATTGAACAGAATAGAAGATACCAAGACAAACCCTCAAATCTTTAACCATCTGATATTTGATAAAGGGGGAAAAACCATAGTTTGGAGGAAGAACAGCCTGTTCAACAAATGGTGTTGGCTTTCTCTGTCATTATGCATGTGTTCATGATTGTGTGGCAACAATTCCATCCTAAATGTAAGACAATTTTGAATGAATAAAATAAAGTAAAAACAGAAAGAAATTAATTCTCCTAGTAGAAATGTCTGATTCTAGGACTGAACAGGAAGTAAACAAAATGAACCTGAAAATAGTGTTGAAATTTAAAAAGTGTTGAAATAAACAGAAAAAAAAAGTGTATGTTGAAGGAATACAGTAGCTCACTGAAAGCTTCAATTGCCAAAGTTGTAAATTTTCAGCAACAAAATAAATAATGTAGCATTGGATTACAACTCAAAGTGTAAAATATCCTCAAGTTCATATCAATAAGTGACTGAATAAATAAAATTGATACATATGTATACATATGTAAAACAACTCCAAATTTTTTGTTGGAATAGCCCCTAAAGGAGGGGTATATGACTGTTATCTCCTACACATAGAGTTGTACAAAGCGATTTCCTTTCAAAAAAATAGGCATGAAAGTTAGGGGAGGGGAATTCAAGTAGAGGATGGTTGACCTCAATTGTGTAACTCAGGTTAACAGCACATATTCAGGATATATTGTGCTTAGAACAGCACTACAGGGGCTGAAGCAGTGGTCTGGAATTACAACACTTGCCTAGCATGTGTGAGTACACAGGTTCAAAAACCAGCACATATACATAGCAAAGTGTCTGAGCAGTGAAGGCCATGTAAAACACTAAACTAAACAGAATTGATTCTATTTTTCTATCTCTCTCACTCACTGTCCCTCTATCTTAAAAAAAAAAAATAAGCACTATAATCTGTGGTCTTCCTTCCACCAAACTCATAAATCCAGTCTAAACATGAGAAAAAATTTCAGACACATCCCATTTCAGTGACAATCCACAACTTCTGGACCAGAGTCCCTTAAAACTCTCATGATCATAAAATAATACAAAGAAAGTGCCACAGTTGAGAGAAGTCTAAGATGGTATCTTGGAGAGAAGCCTGAAACAGAAAAACCAAGTTAAGTAAAACTAAGGCAATCTGAGTAAAATATGAACTTCAGTTAATAGTTATGAATCATTATTAGTTCCTTAGTTTTGTCATGCATATTATTTAATGTGAAGTCTTACAGAAAAGCTATGTGCAAGGTACATATGAATTCTATGAACTACTTTTTAAGCTTTCCTATAAATCTGAAACTTTTCTAACATAATAATGTTATATAATCAAACAATAAGCAATGGTGTCACATCTGACAAAAAACTATCTGTTTTGTGGTTGTCCCAAAAGAATAATATACAAACAATGCACAGCATCTGATTCCAAATTCTCTTTCTAAATTTAATTTATAATAATAAGTCATAACAATTAGAAAGGCATCATTTTTTGATTTTTCCATTGGGATCTTTGCTGGAAAAAAGCCTACGGAAGAAATAAGCACTCTTTTACTCAATAATAAATCTGAGGTGTCTGAGACTTTTCCTTTTTCAGAATAGAATTGTCATTACCCTCCAAGTTGATAATAGTTTTTCATTCTTCTATTTTATTTTTTCCCAAGGATTAATTTTCAGTGAGTCTTGTGCTACATTCTCTTATTTAGGCACAGCAAGGAGCTTTTTCTATTACAGTATATCAAGTATGTAGTTCAATGCTCAATAAATTTGTTCAAGTATAGCTTGTAATAAATGGAAAGTAAAAGGAATTATATTAACCATCAGATATATATTTTTTTCTAAAAATCCAGTTTAGGGAGCCAATTTGGAAGGCACACATAAATCTTCTCAATGCATTGGTATAGAACCAGTGAGAAATGCTATCAAATACAATATTTATTGTAATTTGATGGTCTTTAAGTAGATGGGTGTGTAGAGTGCCTGGAATGATATCCTGAATATTATTCTCAATGCTCTTATTATCCTTTCTAGGGCTATCCACACACAGTCATTTGGAAACATTATTGCAGACTTACATTTTAACATATCTTGGATTTAATGTTAGAAAGAAGTCACTTTAATTCACCATTATCTTTAAGTTTCTCCCTTAGCTGAACTTGAGATATTTTGGTAAAATATGAAACTGATTTTAAGGTAATCACAATGTCCTGATTAATTACCTAACAATGATTCATAAAAAGCCCTAGATCATCTTGATTGAGTAAAAAAGAGAAATATGAAATTCAGTGTTCTAGTGCTATCAGTGGGTGATACCAGGTAAGTGAGAAACAACTTGGACACCTTATTTCCATTAATACTCACAAGGAAAAAAGTTTATTTTTTTTAACAAGTACAGTTGAATTGTAGAAAATTGAACATAAATGATCATCAGTGGTTCTTTAACTAAGAGATACTCTTATGTTATTATGATTTACCTCTTATTTTAATAATTTTAGCTTTTTTCATAAAAATTAGCACTTCTTTTATTTCAGAGCACTGTTGCTGCATTGGCTGTGTGTTAGGCAGTATACATGTATAGTGTATGTGTATGCATAGTCATCTAGAATAAAACATTTTAAACATTTTAAATAGCAGAATAAGTCATGATATTGTCCTTCCACTTATGTGGACTTATGCGGTCCACAAATTTTTAAGCACTTACTAGTTTAGGAATCAGTTTAGGTGCTTAGAATATATCAAGAAATAGAACAGACAAAAGTCTCTGCTTTACTTCCCTGTGGAGCTTAACATTATTATTATTAATATTCTAACATCATGTTGTACAAGCAAGGGGGCAGAAAGGAAGCACATTGCAAACTACCAATCTAATAAACAAGTACATTATATTCTGGGTTACAAAGTGAGCAATGCTGTTGAAAACGTTTATGAAGTGGTCAAGTAAGGGATGTTTTGAATATTAAGGGTGTGAGACAAAGGGCTAAAATTTTAAATTGGTTGTTTATACTATAAATGACAATATCAAGAAAATCACTCAAATAAGGATTTAGAGAAAATCTGGGAGTTAGCAATAGGATTAAATGGGATAAGAATTCCTGGGCCCCAGGCAATATCAGTGTTACAGCAGTGTTACAGCATTAAGTCAGCATACTGCTCTGGGTTCCAGGAGCTGTGGAGAAGTTGTTGTAGCTTCAGCAGAGTGAGAAAGGTTGAGTGCAGCAAGATATTAAGGTGGGGGTGACAGAGAGGCCACTTGTGGTTAAAAGAGAAGACAGTAGAGTGTTTAGAGCAAAGGGACGACATGATCTGACTCACAATTTAAAAGGATCACTCCTGTTGATCTCTCAAGATTTGGACTGTAGATGAGCAAAAGTAGAAGAGAGATGAGATGAGATTCCAACTTGCTTTACTCAAGGCAATGGTGGCTCAAAAGAAAAGTCACACTGGAGAGGTGAAGATGCAGTCAACTTCAGGATGCATCTATAAGGTGCAGCCAGTAGGATTTACTTACATTGAACGAGGGTGTGAAATTGCATTAGGGTGTGAAAATTGAGAGATATCAAAGATGATCAAGACTTTTGACTTTCTTTTATTTTTGACTGAGCATCAGAAAGGAGGTATTGGCCATCATATCAAATGGAAAGTGGACTTATGGTTCCCCAGAAGCTACGGGACTTCTAGTTTCTAGGTTGGCATCTAAGGAGCAGGGATGTCATCACTCCATACTAATAAGCAAATGCTGTGGAAACTTAAACTGACTCTTCCTAAATCTGTCAGAGAAGTGATATCAAAGGATGAATCATTGTCCCCAAATGGGAGACAAGACAGATGAATAATGAATACAGACAATAGCAACTTGCTTAAGAAAAAAAATTTTCAAAAGTAGAAACTCCCATAAGAAACAGCGTAGGGACAGAAAAATCCAAACTCTAACTGGAAACTTCTGAAGGCTCAGTATGGACAAATCTGAGAGTTAAAAACTGCAGAGTGGGGAGCTTCCATACTTAGTGAGTTTTAAATACAGGAAAGTTCTATCAGGTTCTCAAAGTGAATAATAGAAATCCACTCAGGCTGCTGACAGGGGGAGGAGGAAAGCAACCATTTTCAAACACTCTTCTTAATAAGGCCTGTCCTCAAGATAAACTGTTTTAAAAGCTTATCCTTCTGAGGTTTTTATCAAATCCTAACATACCTGAGGAGAAGGTAAGGACCCAATTCCAGGCCCCTGTACTCATCTTATTCCACTTAAGGGGCAGGGTGGGAGTGGGGCTGAGAGGAATTTGTGAAGTTGCCAGCTCAACAGCACAGGGCTCAGCAAAAGACTGACATTCAGGACTATGAAACACCTGCCTTGTCGCAGACCTCAACATCACTAAAGACCTATTTTCCTCAGTGCCCTCAGTTCCTTTTACCCAATATAGCTTTCTCAAAAAAAAAAATTCACAAACATACTTACAGGCAAAAAAAAGAAAGAAAGAAAGAAAGAAAGAAACAAAGAAAAAAAGTAGAATAAAATTCAAACCAAACTATAGCCAGACATGTCACACTTGAACTTGAGAAAATTAAATGTAAAGAAAAAAATTGAAAACAGCCTAGAATAGATGAGATAATTCCCTACCTAGAAAGAAACAAATATAAGAATTTCATCCACTTTCTGAGGAAAGCTTAGGGAGGAAAGATTTTGGGGAGATCAGGATTATAACTTTCATACATACCGAGTTTAAGATATCTATCAAAGTCCAACTGGAACTATTGAGTAGTATATATCTTCAAAAATCTTTGGTTTAGGAGTAAGGTCTTGGTTTGAAATAGAAGTCAATGTCTTATAGAAAATGCTTACAACTGTCACAGCAGATGAGATCACAGAAGATTGAGTGTTGATAGAGCACACATCGGAACCGAGGCTGATTTACGGGGTAATCTCACGTGAAGCTTTCTGAGGAGCCCAAAGAAGGACCTTATGAAGGAAAACCAGAAGAGCTATGTCTCAAAAGCCAAAGGAATGGAGTACAGCAAGGAGCAGGGAGTGATTTTTTACCAGGTAGCTGGTAAGTCAACCAAGACAGGGGCTTAGAACCCATCTTCAGATTAAGCAAGCTGAAAGGCATTGTCGATCTCAGGAAGTCAAATTTTGATGGAGCAGTGGAGATGAAAACCTAATTAGAATGCAATTTAAAGAAAATTAAGAAGAAATATGGTGAGGTTAAATAATTTGCTCAAGGAATTTTGCTGCATAATAAAGTAATTTGATGGCAACTTATGAAGAAATAGAGTCAAGATGTGTTCTTTATGAGAGAAATATTACTGTTCCAGTGAAGAGTATAAAACTGAAAATGTGGTAGATAGAGGAGAGAATTTCTGGAATAATGCCTGAGGAGATACAAATAATTAATTAGCAGTAGCTGCTCTAATATCTACATCCCAAAACCTCAGTAGCTTTACATAATAATTCACTAATGTTCACTCAAATATCTTACAAGGATATTCAGCACAACACTCTATAAACAAGATTTTCAAGGATGTTTCAATACATCCATGTACTACTAAAGCTTGACTTCTTTATAATTTTTTCCTTACCATTGACTGGAAATAGACAGCATGGAGAAAGCACACTTGCTTCTGAATCACTTGTCAAGAGTGACAGCTATGTCTTTCCCTTCCTATAGCTTTGGTGAGAACTAATAATGTAGCCTTTCTTTGATGCAAGGACAACTAGGAAATACCAGCTCATACTGAGCAGTTTCTTCTTATCAAAATTCTTTTGCAAGGGTACAAAGCATGTATCTTTATTGATTGGCTAACCCTCTGTGCCACAGATAAAAGTAGAGTTGAGATGGAGGAATCAACTTTGTGTAGAACTGAGTCATCATCTCAGAGTATCAATGGAAATTTGGAATTTGAAAAATGAAAAGTAAATAGACCAGAGGGATGTTGTATGGTTGCTTGGTAGAATTAATGGCCCATTTGAACTCCATGGATATGAATTTGTAATGAAAATGATTCATAAGGTTATATGCTTTCTCCAGCCAAGTTATTTTCAAAGATGGAGGTAAGGGAATTTGTTGGTAAACTGGAATTTATGACAGACTTAAACAAATGTGATTCAGTGTAAGAGTTACAAGAGAATAAGAGTATATAGAAAGCATGATTTTAATGATTGTCCATAAAATTTAAATAAAAGACAAGATATTAAGATGATTAGAAGGAAAAGTTTGTAAAATCAATGGATTATGAAGCAGGGAATTATTGAGTATCATAAAAAAACAAATTAACATATATACACATATATATGTATGTATATATATGTATGTATACATATATATATATACACGGTGTATATATATATATATACATATACACAGAGACAGGAAGCAGCGGTCACACAATGAATGATGTTATATAGAAAGCACAGCTATGGGTAATGATATATTATCTAGGGAGTGAATGGTTGAGGTATGTTGAAGGACTAGGCTACTGGAAACAGATTATCTTAAGGAACTTAAAGCCAGGTAGATGGAATGTTATCTACACCAAAAGTTATGATAAATATAAATGGGGCAGGATATGACTCATAGAAAAATGACTAGAAGTGGTCAATCCCAAGTTTAAGAGATAAAGCTTCAAATGAAATATGAAGGTCAGAGAATCAGATGTTATGAAATATAAAGCTTGAGGCTTTTAGGAAAGTTGAAGGAAAATGCTGTGAAACATTAAATGAGAACCCAAAGACATCTATCTCATTGCCATCCCCAGTGGTACAGGTTTAAGAAGAAAAAAATATTAGGGAGTTTATAGAGGAAAGCACACATAGCAAAACATATCACTATTTAGATATTGCCATTCGAAATTAGAGGTTTACTTGGGAGAGGGTCATAATTTTGTGAGGCTAAGTTAAAATAAGAATTTATAATTGAACAGTACTGTTTCAAAAGCATAAAGGTGCAGGCAATGGAATTTATATGGTACATAAAAATTTGTACCATATAATTTCCCAGGTCAAATGAAAAGTCCCAAGCCATCATGAGGCAGTGTCACTTGCTCATTATTTCTATCTGATTTTCTCCAGGAAACTAAAACTTTCACTAAAATAGAACTCAGCCTTTCTTTTTTAGAGGAAAAGGACTTGAATAGAGGCTGACAGTTAACCATCAGTTGACACATCCACAACTGATATGCGGCACAACAAATTTTGAGTGTTTGATGTATTTTGATGTATTTAATTCTGACCATGAAGATAAAGAAAATATTCTTGAAAGGACATGTAAGTTTTAGCTTTGAAAGTAGAAGCTTGGATAGTTATTTTTCTTTTGTCTTTGACAGTGAACCCAAAAATATTTTGACTGATTTGTCCATATGTTACATTACAAATCAGAGCCACCCACATCAAATAATTCCTAGCTTGTAAGTCATTTCTCCCCACTCACTCTTAACTGAAATGCTATTATTATCTACATATGTCCACTTATGTATATTCTTGGAGGGAGATGAAAGTATATTTTACCTCTTTTTGGTAAATAAACAAATTCAATCAAATTGACTTAATTAAACATTTAATTGAATTATGTGTGCCAAAAACAACAATAAATTATAATTGAATAGCTTGAAGAACGAATACAGCTTTGTGGCCACTAGGATAAAAAAAACAAAAACAACAGACAAACAAACAAAAATCCCAGAAGATTATTAGCACTTGAGAACTTTCCTTTATCTTCATACCAGCTGCTAAATATTTCCCTTAAAGTGCACCATGATTTTGACCACTTCCCCTGAAGTTTGTTTTTTGAGCTTTGTATAAATAGAGTAATACAACATTTGAACTTTATATAAACAGAGTTATACAACATGAATAAGCAGAATTCTAAGAAGGACTTTGGAATTTTACAGGTTTAGTTAGCCAAACAGGAGATTATCCTTGGTGACACTAACTTTGTCAGATGGCCCATATGAGGGACTGGGAACTTCTAAACCTTAGATGTTCTTCGAATGGCCTTGAAGAAATAGATTGCCACAATATGAGAAGGCTTTGTGGCTAGAACCTAAGGATAGCTTCTAGTGGTTATGAGCAGACCAATGGTTAGCAAGAAACCACTGCCAATAACCATGATAAAGCACAGACTTCAGTACTATAATGGCAAGAAACTGAATTCTGCCAATGGTTTGAATAAATCTGGAGGAGGCTCTCAAGTCTCAGATGAGATATCATCTTCTGCCAAAACCCTGATAACAGCCTGATGACTCCTTGAGACTCACATACCTGTTTCTGGATTTCTGAACCAGGGAAATTGAAATAGAGACATGTTGTTTTAAGAAATTAAATTATGGCAATTTCTTAAATTTATGGCAGTAGTAGAAAACTGATAAATGCACCATGCAACCCCTAGAATGTGACTTATCTTACTATTATATTTGTAGGAATAATTCTCAATGTCAAGTGTAGTGATAGTTTAATCATTTCTATTGCTCTGTAGTACTTTTTTAAGGGAGTGGGGTTATTACTGGGGATTGAACCCAGAGGCATTTTACCAGTGAACTAATCCTCAACCCTTTTTAACTTTTTAAAAACATGGCCATGCAAAGTTGCTTGGGGCCTTCTTAACTTGCTGAGTCTGGCCTCAAACTTGTGATCCTCCTGCCTCAGCTTCCTGAGTCACTGGGATTACAGGTGTGAGCTACTGCACCTGGCCGCTCTGCAGTACTCTACTGTGTGAACACACATATGCTTCACATTATTTAGCCATTCTTCTGCTGTTTCAAGTTTTTGGCCATTACAGATGCATTCCTGTACTCACATTTTGATGTATATTCTCTGCTAGGTCAGAGTGGAATTGCATGTGTAGAGTGTGCATGTGTTCAATGGACAGAGTCCCTGAAAAAATGTTTTCCACGTTAGTTGTAACAATTATAGACTCAAAATCAGATTTAAGATGACTTGCTCCATGTTTTCATTAAAAATTCATATTGATCTTATAATTTTGTTTCTTTGGGCATTTTTAAGGCTTTGCTCTCCTGATGGGATTATGGAGAATTATTACTGTGATTGCTATGACCAACAGTGTGAACCATCCTCTCCTTCATTAGTTGTTTGGGTCCACACACTGACACTGGAAGTTAAATTCAAATTGTGCTATTGCCCTTTGTCTAGACCAGCTAGGAGAACCAGGAATATGACTTGTTTGCAAAGCATGGAAAGATTATCCTTTTTAGTATTAGAAGGCAGCTACAATTACAGTGAAAAAGATAAAATTTGATTTAATCATGCACATTCTTTTTCACCCCCAACTTCTTCTTCAAATGCATTCCTGAGCTCTGTGGTTCACCCTTTCTTCCAACTCCTACACAGATTATAAGCACACCTGTTATGCACAGGCACTACTAGCAATTTAGTTCATCTTAATATCAACTTGTCAGAATTCCAGTGGTAAACGAAATAAAATTTTTGTTACTATATTCTTTGAACATTTTCTTCTTTTGCAATAATTCATTCCAAATAGAAAAAATTCTAAAAACAATAAAATTCAAAGGATTTATTATTCTAATTCTCATTTAATTGACAATGTAAACAATATAATGTATTCTTAGAACTACAATATTCATTTTAAGAAGAACATCTCCATTTAAAATAAAATTATCTTGGAATTTTTTATGGTTCATAGTAAGGAGGGCATATCTAACACAACTCCTGAGGTAGAATTATAGAAATCACATAAGTGCCCTGATGTGCCCCCTCAGGAGTTCATCAATCTATATGCATGATTTATTTAAGAAAATTTCATATGTAATAAATGTCCTTATTAAAACCTTACTTACTGTGGCATCCCTTATATAAAAAGCTGTCCAGGGATTTTAAAAATTATTCCATTCATACATTTATAAAATGCTATATGTTACATTTTCATGTATGCTGCTAGGGTACAAAGAAACATAAAATTCATCATTGGCATTTAGAAACAAATCATTTAACTTTAGCATTTAAAGCCTACAAAAGAACACAGAGATAGCTTAATATATACTAGCAATATATAATTTATCTTTTTATAAAATTTAAGTTTTTTCATATTTGACTAAAAATATTGCTTCAATAAGCAAAACATTACAGATATTTACCTTCTCTTCTCCAGTTCAAGAATTCAGGATGAAATCCAGTTGTACCTTATCCCATTATATCTTTAATTATATCTTGGATGCAACTTCCAAACCATCTACTTCTTTTCCACTGCTGAGATAATAGAAAAATTTAAGGTTAATGGGGACCGTAAAGAGGGAAATTGAAATCATCTACAGACGTTTCTGGGAGTTGGGTGGAGGTATATAATGAGATGTAGATGAAGTATGTCTTGACCCAGCTGGACCCTTATCAAACAGTACAATAACAGGGAAGAACGCACCTGGTGGCCAGTTTTTGAAGTAATTTTCCAAAAGTGTTTTGCTTAGCTAGAGTCTCTTAAGAGTTACATTATAAATACTTTAACTTTTCATTTCTGTTACCACAAACCCTTAGACTCCCTTTGTCTCACACCAAAGTACTATGAATTTAATTTCTTCCAGTTAAGCCCTTTTGTTAGGTAACCCCTAAATAAATTATTCAAACATTTTTAGCTTTAAATTTCATACCTGTACATTGCTGTCAATCTATCAGTTGAACGATGACTTCTTTAATCCTAATTTCTTGAAAAACATTCAGAAAATCTATTTTCCTTATGATTTGATCTCAGGACAGTGACGTATGGTAGATATTCAATGAATGTTTGTTGAGCAAAGAATATGTATATTTTTTCCAAAAAATACATTTTAATACAATAAAATGCCATAGCTTCACATACTAAATTATTTATTTTATTGATGGATAATTTCTTTGAAAGGCATAGATCTATGGGTTGAAGTGGTCTTTGGGATATCCTTAGGCAAATTATAGAAATCATGACTAAATTTTATAAATATACACATGTGTGTCTCTTCAAAAACTCCCAGTTGTACTTAAAAAGTCAAATGAATTAGAAATTGCTTATTATATCCAAAAGCTACATGTTAAATAGATTTTCAGTGATAAGCTTTCAATAAGTTCTTTAAGGCATAATATCTTGCTACACTCAAAATTTAGATTTTTATAATAACAAAAATATTTTACAATGAAAATTAACTATTTTCATTTATCTCTCAAATGAACTATTTTATGAGCTATAATGATTACTTAATAATTTCTACTATTAAACTTGTTTCTGTTCCTTTCCAAATCTATTACTAGAGCCTAACATTACTTTTCCATTCCTCCAATCTTCAGAAAATAAAATTCTGTCTTCATGTTTTCCTTCTGAAATTCCCACAGTGCCCTCCCACTCTATGTGTGCTATATGTTCTCATTGCCAGCATATTCTACCAAGACAAAAATTCTACAGTGTTAGAGTAGATCATAATTAACTGATAGGCTTGTTGATATACAGAGTGCCGAGCCATTCTATAAGCTCCAAGACTTCCTGATTCAGCATGTCTGGTGTGTGGTCCAATGTACTGAAGCGTCTGCCTGAACTGTTGATGTTTCCATCAGGAGAGCTTTCAAACCTCACTTCTGTTTGACCCCTTCTGCCCCACATCTGGGAAAGCTCATCAGAAAGCCTGAGTGTTCCATCCTTTGCACTGCTAAAAAGTTTAATTCAAGCAACTCTTATTGCAAGTCTAACTTGATACTTGAAGCCAGTCTCCTATCTGATTCACAAGTCACTGTTGAAACTAGATTGAGGGCCTGCTTTGAACTCATAAATCCTCATCATTTGTCACAAAGCTTTTCAAATGTCCTGGGAATGTATGTGGCATCATACATCCTGATAAACACAATTTTACATAACAGTTCTGCTCTGAATTAGGCAGCTTTCCATGGCTGTGAATTAAAAAAAAATGATGAAATCAAATTACAAAAAGTAAAACTTTATTTGGTCTCACAGTTTCAGAGGATTCAGTCCTTGGCCCACAGCCCCATCACTATATACCTGTGAGGAGGCAAACCATCATGGCAGGGCATGTGTGGTGCAGCAAAGCTGCTTAACTCATGGTGGCCGGGAAGCAAAAAGAAAAGGAAGAAGGGGCCAGGTCCCATCAACCCCTGCAGAGTATACACCCAGTGACTTAACTTCCTTTCACAAGGCACCATCTCTCAAAGGTTTCATGACCTCCCAGTAGTGCTCCAGGCTGTTGACCAAACCTTTAGCTTATGAGCTTTTGGGGGGATATTTATGATCCAAACTATAGTATACCACATACCATGAAACCCAGGGATTTAATTTATAGAGATTTCAACTCACAGTACTGCTATTGGTCAAAGGACTACATTTTAAAATCTTTGTTTTAAGGGGATCATATCACCCCATTTCCCAGTTTACCCTTACACACACATGCACACACACACATACACACACCAATATACCACTGTATCTAAATGTCCCTTCTCTTTCAGAAGTGTTTTTCATTCTGTAAATATTTTTAATAATAGCCTATGTCCTTATGTAATGTTCAATATCTTTATGAGTAGATAACATGTACCAATATAAAATTTGCTTTATTAATAGTATGTGGCTAGGTTCATGAGATGCTCCCTTTGTTGTACTAAGTTTAGTCAGGAATATAGAGACTATGAAAATCAGATTTTCTAACCACAATGTGTGTGTGTGTGTATGTGTGTGCGCACGCATGTGTGTGTGTTCAGATTGAAAGAATAAATAGAAACAATTACAATACAAAACAGGAAAATCAGATTTTTGTAAATTTTATAACATATCGATTATATAAGATATATTATAAAAACTTGTTCGATTTTTACTGAATCTTTTCAAGGTAAGTATATTTTTTTTTTTCAAATCACTTCAGAATCAAGAGTTCAAGTGGAGGTACCAGTAATCAGGCTCAAATTTATGTGATGTTAATACCCTTCTTTATTAATAGTGATGTTCCATATTGCTATACATTTTATATTATAATCAAAACACTGTGTGACAAACAATAGAATATTCCTGAATGAGTAAGTAAATCATTTGTATAAAATGGGAATTTGTGGTAGAAAGCAGTGAAAACTAAGTTAAAACTTTTCTTCGTAAATTATTGTAGTCATAAAATTTGACAAATACAATACAGAGAGAACCATGTATCTTTTACTGTTTCCTTTGATAGTATCATTTTATATAACAATAGTACAATAATGTATCCAAAAAACTGACATTGATTCAGTCCATGATCCTTATTCAAGAGTTTCATACACATTCTCTTGTGAGTGCGTGTATGTGTGCTTGAGTCCACATGGGTGTGAACATATAGTTCTATGTAATTTTATCATGTGTAGATTAGTGGCACCACTACCACACTAAAACAGCTCCATAACCACATATCCTTTCTATTTCCTTTTAGCTATACCCCCTCTCTGAGTAGCTGTACCATGATACATGCTCACCAACAACTATGATATTTTTAAATTCTTTGTGTCCTCCCCAGAATCTGATACTGTCACTGTAATACACTGTGTGCCAATGTCGGGAGAAGTGCCTTTGTGTGAGGTGGGAGAAGAGCAAAATCTCTTCCCTAAATTCCTTACTATTCAAGTAAGGAAGTTTAGTGACATAGAACCGTGGGCAAGCTGAAAATACAAGAAAACCCAAATTATAATTTTCCAGCACTAGGTACCCAGCCAGCACTGGGCTGAGGATTTGCCCAAGAGGGGAGGAACTGTGCACACTTAAAGGCTGGGTGTAGGACTCTGGTGTTCCCGGCAACGGCAGCAGCAGGAACCAAGGGCTGGCTTTAGTATATACAAATTAAAGTCCCCTGAATCTGACCATGCAAAGAAGCAAGATGGCAACAGCCATATTGAACCCTCCTGGAGGGCAATATAGGGAATCACTTTGAGAACAGTGAACTCAGTTATACCAGATAAAGATTGGAAAAGGGAGCTCAGACCAGAGTGGCTTCAGGTCCTCAGTGATTTGACTGTCTGCCCTGGGGCTGTGCAGGCTTAGAAGACCCTCCCTACTGGTCTGGCAACTCGTGTTTAGAGGCTTTCCATCCACCCCCTTACTGTCAATTTGCAGGTGGAGCCATGACCAGGATTCTGCTCAATAAGATCTAAAAGCCTGGAGGGGATTGGCCTACAGATACAGTAGATACTGCCTGAAACTCTCACTCAGGACAGAGGCTAGTGTCAACCTCAGTGATCTATGAAAAAAAGGGGCAGTCTGACTCCAGTGCTTTCCTCTATGGTCAGACCCTGAATTCTGTGAACAGAAGCAGTACCACAGATCCCAACTTCCCTAAGTGGGACTAGATTTCCACATCCCTTAGTGGTTGCATTTGAGACCTCCACAAAAACAGGTATAGCAGGGCTGGTGTCTCCTTCAAGCCTGACTTCCCTTGCTGGGAATGTGACTGCCCAATGCATCATCTCTTGGGGTAGGTAGGGACCTCAAGACACTCAAGAGTGGGGCAATAACAGTCCAAGGTCAGCTTAGTTCAGGCCAGTCCCTGTCCATGGGACAGCAAGAGTCCCTTACACTGCACCAGGATCCACAAGACTCCCAGCAGCTCCTGGGTCCCTGACTGACGTGGGACAAGAGTTTTGGCAGGCAGACACAAAAATGCCCAAGAGTGGAACCTGGGTGGTCCTAAAGTCTGTTCTCATAGGAAGCAGGGAATGTGAATGTTTGCAAGCCCTCTACAGGAGAAAATTACGGGGAGGCCTCCTGGGAATCTCACTGTCAGCTGAGACCACCAAAATTCATTCCTTCCATCAAACTCAAATGGGAAGTGACTCCACCTGGAATTCAGTTATGAACACATATCCCCATGGTACATTTTGACCATGACAGTGATAATTCCTAATCTTCCCAGCTCCTTCTTTGTTGTTGTTGTTGTTGTTATTCTTGGAATTGGTGTTCCTTGGTGTATGTATTTTTGTGTTAGTTTGTTTTGTTCTGCTTGGCTGCTGTGTCCATATTGCTGAGGTTCAACCTGTGGCTGTCTGCAATATTGCAAACTAGTCCACAGTCTCTTTGGGGTGAAAAGACCCACAGCCTACTACCCCCTTCTTTCCTTTATTCTGTCAATTACTAAACTGTATTCTGATCTCTCAATCTCCCTCCAAGTCATTGTCTCACTCTAATCCCATTTCTATTTTTTCCTTATTTTAGCAGAATAGCCTACATCAACTCTACTGTCTTATAGCTCTAAATCCTAAATCACAAGCTCCAGACTTCCTTCCTACCTCATTCCATTTGCTCTCTAGACTTTTTTTCCCTCACCTACAGAGGTTCTGATAAACTGAAGTGAGTGCCATACTTGAAAATGGTTGTTTGCTTGCTAATCAAGCAAAAGCTCTCATGGAAAAAAAAAAAAAAACTGCTAATCTGATTGCTCCTATAGGAGCTTGTCAATACTGTAACACTTACAGTCGACATTATCTGTTGTATGCAATGGTTGCACTAATTGACTTCTACCCACTGTCCCCTGAGATATTTTAAAAAAGGTCCAAAATACTTCACAGATAGGGGTGCCAGCCACTGAACTGTGCTACTCAAATTGTACTCCAGCCCAACTACACAAAGAGATAAAAAGCTCCAATATCATCAACAAAGCCCCCATGATAATTATTGAGTGTCAGAACTCAAGCCATACTCCCCATAACCGAAAATGAGAAAAAAGGGAAACAATCCTCCACCTCAACCCCACACCACCCAAACTGTCCATGGTCTGGATCCTAGATGAAAACACAGAAAAACGTATCAACAGAATGATTAATAATTCAATCAAAGAATTAAAGAAGATTTGAGTAAAGAGAAAAGAAAGCAATTTTAGGAGATAAGAGACCACATATATAAAGAGCTAGACATCCTGAAAAGAGATGTAGCAGAGCTCTCAGCATTGAAAAATACCGTCAAGCAAATAAAAAATTAATTGGAAAAAAACTAATACCAGAGTAAACTCAGTAGAAAATAGAACCTCAGCTCTCAAAGAATGAACATCAGACAATGAAGAACGGATGAGCAACGCTGAGCTCCACGAGGACAGAAAGAAAAGATTATTGAGCATAATGAGAACTTTCAAGTAGTATTTGACGAGATGAATAGAAATAACATGAGAGTAATTGGAATGGAAGAAATTATTGAAAAAACAAACAAGGGGCATTAAGAATCTGTTAAGTGTAATTGACAAGGAGAATTTTCCCCACATCAAAAGTGATCCAGGAAATCAAATTCAAGACACTTTCAGGACACTAAATAGATCTAACCAAAAGAGAAATTCACTGAGACACATCATTTATAAAATTAATACCAGAGAAATCGAGGAAAGGATCCTAAAAGCAGCAAGGGAAAAACATCAATTCGCATTCAGAGGCAGATCAATAAGAATTACTATGTATTTCTCAGATCAGACAATAAAGGCCAGGAGAACATGGAATGATATTTTTCAAATTTTGAAAGAAATAAATTTTCAGCCAAAGACCCTGCAAAACTCAGCTTTAAATGTAATGGAGAAATTACATACTTTAGTCATAAATTCAAGCTAGCAAGGTACATGAACACAAAACATGCTGTACAGAAAATTTTCAAGGACATATTTCATTCAGAGGAACAGGCAAACAACAACAAAAAGCCATAAACAGAAGAAAGTAAATAATTCACATAACACACTAAAAGTATCCAAGATGGCGCAAAACACAGCAATAGTCACAACGTCAGGGACCCAGATTCCCATATCTATTCTAACTCTGAATGTGAATAGACTCAATGCCCCAATCAAAAGACACAGATTGGCTTACTGAATCAAAAAACAAAATCCAAGAATATGCTGCCTTCAGGAGACAAACCTCACAATCAACATAGACACAGACTGAAGGTAAAAGCTTGGCAAAATATCTACCAGGCCTGTGGCCCGAAAAAGCAAGCTGGCATTGTGATCCCTATATATAACAAAGTTAATTTTGACCAAAAACTAGTCAGAAAGGACAAAGAAGGTCTCTATATTAGAGTAAAAGTAGTAATTCACCAAGAAGACATAATGATAGTTAACATTTACATCCCCTATTACAACCCTTCAAAATATATGGAAAAAGTACTCAAGAATATTAAACCCTTCATTGATCTCAACACAATATTATTGTGGGACTTTATTATACCATTATCAATAATAGAGATATTATCAAAGCAAAAAATCAACAGAGATATCTCTAACTTAAAAACTATATAAGTCAACTGAACTTAACAGGCATTTACAGAATATTCCATCACAAATCAACTGACTTTACAATCTTCTCAGTAGCTCACAGATCCTTCTCCAAAATAGAACAAATGCTAATCCACAAATTTAACAAATATTTAAAAGTTGATATAGTACCATGTATCCTGTCAGATCACAATGGTACAATCTTAGCATTTAAAAGCAAGAAAAACAACAAAAACTACTCAAATGCTTGGAAATTGAATAATAGCTTCTGCAATAAAGAATGGATTGATGAGGTAATGAGAGGAGAAATCAAGAAATACTTGGAAATGAATGAGAATGATTAAACATTCATTCTCATTCAATGAAGCATATCACAATCTCTGGGATAGTATGAAAGCATTCTTAAGAGGTAAATTTATAGCCATGAGTGCCTTCATCAAAAATTAGGAAAGAGCCCAAATAAATAGCCTTATACTCCAATTCAAATCCCTACAAAAAGAGGAAAAATCCAATCCTAAACCTAAAAAAGACAGGCAATAACTAAGACCAGAGCTGAAATCAATGAACTTGGGAAAAATGCAAATTATTAACAAAACAAAGAGTTGTTTCTTTGAAAAAAATAAATAAGTTTGACAGACCCTTTGCCAACTTCACCAAAAGGAAGAATGAAATGAAGCAAATCAACAAAATCAAAGATAAAATGGAGATATGAACACTAACTCAACCATCATTCAAAAAATTATCAAAACTTAATTAGAAAAAAATATACTCTGACAAGTTGGATAATCTGGAAGAAATGGACAAATTTTTGGCCACATGCAACATTCCCAAATTAACAAGGATCGACTTTGAAATTCTAAACCAACCAATCTCAGATAGGGAAATTGAAACAGCATTCAAAGGCCTTCCCAAAAAGGAAAGCCCAGGTCCTGATGAATTCACAGCAGAATTCTACCAGACCTTCACAGAAGAATTATCATTGATCCTCTACAAGTTGTTCCATGAAATTGAAAGGGCTGGAACCCTCCAAAACACTTTCTATGAAGCAAATATAACCTTGATACCAAAACCCAACAAAGAAATTTCACGTAAAGAAAACTACAGAAAAATTTCCTTGATGAACATATATGCAGGAATTCTTAATAAAATTGTAGCTAATCGGATACAAAAATACAACAAAAAGATAATACATAATGATCAATGGGCTTCATTCCAGGAATGCAGGGGATCAACACATGCAAATCAATAAATGTAATTCATCACTTATACAGAATTAAAAATATAAATCATATAATCATCTCAATTGATGCAGAAAAGGGCTTTGATAAAATTCAGCACCCATTTATGCTCAAAACTCTGGAAAAGATAGGGATCAAAGGAAGACACTTTAATTTTATAAGAGCCATTTACAACAGACCCATAGCCAACATTATGCTTAATGAAGTAAGACTGAAAGCATTTCCACAGAATTAAGGATCAAGACAAGGATATACACTTTCACCACTCATTCAATATAGTTCTTGAAACACTAGTCAGAGCTATCAGACAAGAGAAGGAAATCAAATGAATTTGAATAGGAAAAGAGGAACTTTAGATATCTCTACTGATTGAAGACATGATCCTCTACCTAGAAGACCCAATAGGCTCAACCAGAAGACTTCTACAGCTTATAAACAATTATAGCAAAGTGGCTGGTTGTTATAAGATTAACACTCATAAATCATTAGCTTTCTTATTCTCCAGCAACAGTCCACTGAAGAAGAAATCAGGAAATCTGTCCCATTCCCACTGTCCTCAAAAAGGATAAAATACTTGGGCATTATCTAATGAAGGATACAAAGAACCTTTACAATGGAACCTATCAAACATTTAAAAAAGAAATTGCAGAAGACCTGATTAGATGGAAAAACATCCCAATGTTCTTGATTATGCAGAATCAATATAATCAAAATGGCCATTCTACCAAAAGTCCTATACAGCTTCAGTGCAATCCCCATCAAGATAGCAATGACATTCTTCACAGATATAGAAAAAAGCAATTCTCAATTTCATATGGAATAGCAGAAGCCACAGAAGAGCCAAAACATTACTAAGCAAGAAGGAGGAAGCAGGAAGTGTCCACAGTTCCTGACCTGAAGTTATACTATAGGGCTATAGTAACAAAAACAGCACGGTATTGGTATCATAACAGAAATGAAGAACAATGGAACAGAATAGTAGATACAGATACAAACTCTCAAATCTTTAACCATCCAATATTTTATAGAGGGGGCAAAAACTTAGTCTAGAAGAAGGACATCCTGTTCAAAAAATGGTACTGGACAAACTGAACAGCCATATGCAGACAATTGAAATTGGATCCTTACCTCTAACCCTGCACAAAAATCAAATCAAAATGGTTCAAATACCTGGAAATCAAACCATTAACTACACAATTGTTTGAAGAGAAAATAAGATCAACACTAAAAGACTTAGGTGTCAGCACCACCCTCCCTAACAACACTCTCATACTGCAAACAGTAAAGCCAAGAATAAATAAATGGGATGCCATTCAACTAAAAAGCTTCCTCTGCACAGCTAAAGAATTAGGCAAGAGAGAACCTACAGAATGGGAGAAAGTCTTTGCCTGCTATACCTTGGACAGAGGGCAAACATTCAGAATAAACAAAGAACTCAAAAAAGTGAATGCCATAACCACAAATAATCAAATCTATGAATGGTCTAGGGAGCTACACAGAAATTTCTCAATGGAGGAATTTCAAAAAGCTCATAAATATATGAGAAAATGCTCCACATCACTAGCCATAAGAGAAATGCAAATCAAAACTTCACTGAGATTTCACCTCACTCTTGACAAAGTGGCAAAAATGAAGATTATGAAAAATGACTGATACTGGAGGAGTTGTGGGAAGAGAGGAACTCTTTCAGTCTGTTGGTGGGCCTGCAAGCTTGTACAGCCAATCTGGAAAGCAGTGTGGAGACTCCTCAAAAAAACTGGGATGGAACCACCTTATGACCCAGCTATCCAACTCCTGAGTATTTTCCCAAAAGAGCTAGAATTGGCATTTTACATTCATCAATATTTGTAGCAGCTCAATTTACTATAGCTAGACTATGGAACCAACGCAGATGCCCCTCACTGGAAGAGTGGATTCAAAAACTGGACGAGTATATGGATGAGTGGTACATACAGTGGAATTCTACTCTATCAGAGAGAACAATATCATGGCACTTGCAGCCAAATGGATGGAGACAGAAAAAATTGTGCTAAATGAATTATCCCAAACTCAGAGACTCAAGTGCTGAATGTTTTCTCTCATATTTAGAAGCTAGAATACAATCGGAAACAATCTGAAAGATGGTTAAGCTAATAATATCCTCCACACGTGAATTATTACATGAGCAGGGGGAACCTTCTCTTTGTTGATGGGGAATGAAGGGAGGAGGAAAGGGAGGGGGGTGGGAACAGGAGGGATATCTAGGGAACTGGAAGGAGGGAGTAGGGAGGTTATCAATCCAGTGGGGAACATTTGACTCCAATAAGAAGCTCAACTAACATGGGGTTAAGTAGGGGGAACATGGGATTTGGGGAACTTAAAGGTAGAAGATCATCAGCCTTGGTTTGCTCTGTCATTATACATGTGTTCATGATTGTGTGGCAATGATTCTCTCCTATATGTAAGACTGTGTTGACTGAATAAAAAAAAAGTATTTTGACAACTCTTTATATTGAAGATATGAGACCTTTGTCATATATAGTGCTTGCAAATATTTTATTTCACCCTGTAGTTTAACTTCTTACCTTCCTAATAAGGTCTTTGGCAGACAAAAGGCTTTTAATTTTTGTAAGTTCAATTTATTATCTTTGTTTCCTATGATTTATGATTCCTGTCCCACATGTAAAAACATTTCACCAAGTTCCACTTCCAATTTATATTTCCACACTTTTTCTCAGCCTCATAGCTTTATATTTTTCATTTACATCAATGATCCAGTTTGAATTATTTTCCCTACAATGTCTGATTTTTTTCCTATGAATGTCAAATTAATCCATCAGTTTTTGTGGAAAGAGAAAATTGCTTTTGTGACTGTAAAAAATAAGTTGTCTATACTTGTGAGGAATTATTTTGGGCTTCTCAATTCCACTCCATTGATTTATTTGCCTGTCCTACTAATATCACACAGTCTTCATTATTATAGTTGTATGTCAAGTTTTGAAGTTGGATAAAATGATTTCTTACACAATTTTTCTTCTTCTTCAAAACTGTTTTAATTATTTAAGTAAAAATAACATTGTCTACGTGCACAAGAAATCTTAATGTGATTTTAATATTGATTGTCATAAATTGATTATTCATCTAAGTGGCCATAGTGAATTGATCATATATAAATTTGGTGGAGAATTTACATCTTTGTTACTAGGAATCTCCCAAATCTATTAAGGTAATATATCTTTTTACCTGTATATTTCTTTATGTCTTTCATCACAGTGTAATACTGACCAGCATACAAATTCTGTACATGTTGAACCTGATTACCTACATATTCCACTTGGGAAAGGTACAAAAGTAGGAATAGTATTAATAAATTGATCTTCTTTAAGGTAACCTTCTTAAATTCACAAAGACTTTTGGATTTTTTACATAGCTATCTTTCCATTTGTAAATAGGACATGCAAAATAATTTCTTTCTTTCTAATCTACATTCCAGTTATTTCCTTTTCTTGCCTTATTGCACTGGCTACAGCATCCAGTTCTATGCTAAGTAGAAATGTTAAGGGCAAATATTTTTGACTATTTTTTATATCTTTAGGAAAGTCATGGTTTTTCACCATTAAGTATAGTTTAGATGTGAACGTTTTTCATATGTAATTTATTAATTTGAAGAAGCCACCTTTCTTTCTAGTTGGTTAAAGAAAGCAAGTTTTAACATTATATTATAACCAGACAGTAGAGGGCATTAACTGCTAAGTTATGGAATTTGAATGTAAATTAAGCTGAAAATTATGGGCTGTTAAATGCTATTGAGGAAGTAATTAATGGATCTAACACATTGGAATGTAAAAGCACTGAATAATATAAGGTCTATCCAAACAACTGTTACACTAGTCCAGGTATCTCCCTGAAAGGTTCTGAACTAGACTAATGTCTATGGAAGCATAATATGATATGAGAAAGATTCATAGAACAATCATTCTATGAGTATGAAGCAAGAGAGTGATGTTAAATCCAACTGATGTTTCACGTCTGTATTCCAGGATAACATTAACAGAAAACAGTGAAGTTACAAGGACTAGAAGAAATGATGGTCATTTAACAGAATGAGTGGAAGTACAAGAGGGAATTAAGATTGAAAAATTCGAGATATAAACAAAGATACAAACTTATACTTAGTTCTGAATTTATGATTTTATTTTTTAGTGGGTAGTTTTAACACAAGGTAATGTTTATGTTTTGCGTCAATCTATATAATGAAATAACTTGCTTGCAATTCTTTCAAATAATCCAAGAACATATTAGGTTGAATTAAATGATTAATCAATCTTAAATTGCCAATATTTATGTTTTTGTTTACAAAAAATAATATACATATATAAAATGCAAATATATGTACACATACATTATGCACAATATGAGATATATTTACAAATATGTATACATACAAATATAGTAAGATATGTAATTCTGAATATATATATATATATATATAGATGTGTGTGAATTCTAAAACATATTTTACCTGAAAGGTTTTAGATAAGAGTTTGTGAATTTGTAAAATTAGATTGAATCAAATCATTTTGGGAGTAAATATATATTTATGTATATGTATATACACACACATATACAGCACATACAAATACAAATGTGCATTTTACATACATATATGTCATTTATGTATGCATATTTATAAATAGGAATTTCTGTGACATATGGAAATACACACATACATACATAGAGAGACCTAGAGAAAATGAGAGAGACTTGTTTTAGTAAAGAAATGTGTGTATGTTGCATATAAATTACCATCTACTGCAGATTCTGGGAAGCTCACATAAGCAAGTTCATAAAAAATTCTTTATAAATAACTTAATAATATGCACACTGAGTATAATAAGTACAGTCAATAATTTGCCTCACCAATTCAGAACAGATTTCGCTATCAAATGGGTGATTTGAAGTTTTTGTTTTTCATAGCTTTTCAGATTTCCTAACTGCAGAAATGGGTTTGTGAATCCTGTAAAGACTGTGTTGCCATAAATATCTGATTTTTAAATACACGTATCTTGTCATGCATTTAAATGCTTAATTTACCTATGCTTTATTTTTATATTAAGCTAAGATTTTAATGGAGATCGTAAAATGACATTGTTTCTTTTTATTTATGATAGGATTATCAAATGTTATTGCTTGGTTAAACAATTCAAAATCAAATCATGACCTATCATGTCCTTACAGAGAGACCTATTGTAGCAAAGAGCTATGCATGCATGAACTTATAATTCAAAGACACCAAGGCAAAAACTGTCAAAACATTACTAAATTTGACAAGGATTTATGGTTCATTAGTCTAGGAACTGATGCATTATAAACCAGTTGGTGATCAGCTTCATAATTTGAATAAAGTTGCAAATTATGAAAAAATATCTGTACTAGCTGTTACAATTAAATTTCAAATCATGTCTGGAAGAAAGTTACATGCAATTGTGGGCATTTATCAAGATACCAAACCCATGCCTCACAAAGCAAAATAATTAATAATCAAATTTACAACATCTATGTTTTAATTGAAATTTTATTTTTTAAATTCATGCATTATAGTTGTACATGATGATTGGATTAGTTGTTTGCTTATTCATAGATGCACACAATATTTTATAATTTGGCCAACATCTCCCTGCTGCCTGCACTCACCCACCTACTTCTGTCCCCTGGTCCCTTGCCTCCCTTTCTTGGGTATATATTTATTATAATATACCTAAGCTTGGTGACATAATTCTTACACCTATGAGGAACATTTATTTCACATATTTAACAATAGTATATACAATGACAGAAAAGCTCGGAATGTACCTTATAATTCAGTTCCAGCATTTGCCCTTCCCTTCACTTCCTCCCATTCCCTGTTCTATTTAGATATATTTTGATAACAGGATAAACATTAACATTTGTATAAAAGCATGCAGAATATCTTATTAGAATTCAGTCCCCAGTTTCCTTCCATGCCCCTGCTTTCTCTTCCCTCTTCTAATATTTGTTATTTACTAAATATCTTTTTGTAGTAATATATATATACATATATAAATGAGATTCACTATGATATGTTCATATATGAACATGAGCAAGTTGTCTGATTCTCATTAACTTTCCTTATTTCATTCATCAATAATCAGATTTACAATGTCATTGTTTTAATTGAAATTTTTCTACTGTGTTCTCAGAATTGACTTCTCAAGCTTATGTTAATAAACCAATTTTTTCAATAGTATATTAACTTATAAATGATTCAACATTCCAAATGTTTAAATAACACAGAAAAATAGTTTTATCCATGGTTAGAAATGTATTGCACTTCCTAGAGTTATTTTTCCTTACTTTTACAATGAACTCGTGCATGCAAAATATTTTTATTAATGTATACTTGACATTTGTGTTATAATGAGAACATTGTTCTTAAAGTATGTATCCATTAAAGTTTCTGAAGAAATTCTTTATTTCATTTTTTATTATTGCATATATTTGTGTAGAAATGGATATAAATTTATAAATAATATGTTATATATGACTGGTAGAGAAAAATATCCTGGAAGTGGAGTGTTAGGGTAACACAAATGTGAAATATGTGGAATCCTCTTAGAGGGTGGACAGTGGGTGGTGAAGAAATAAATACTATAGCAGGAATGCTCACAAGACAACCATATGTTATGGTTAACAACCATAACGTTTATTGTCATAGAAGGTAGACCATGTGCCACCAAGCCTATTATTTATCCTAGTGAAATCAAATAACATACATTTCAGAGATGGTATGTGTTCTTTGCTTTTATTAAAATTCTACAAGGAGATTTGGTGTCAGATAAGAATTACATAAGTTGTAGACAAAGATGGAAGTGAAAATAGCCTGGTTAAGAGAAGTTTCCTTGGCAGCCATTTTTGTTTTCCCATTTTGCCACACTGTTCACCTTTAAGTTAGGGAAGAAAAAACTTTGTATTTTATAGAATCCAACAAATATAGCATTCTCAAAGCTCAAAAATTATGACAAAAGAAGAAGTTTGATTAGGGTTATTCATAGAAGACATTTGAAAATAAAAATCAAAAAAGAGAAATCAGTAAGTTTCTAGTAGATTTTATTGCCAGTGGAAGCTTTCCTGAAAAAAATATTTCTGATTCCTAGATCCTAAAGCAATCCCAGCTTCCAAAACTGCATCAACAGAATGAAGACTTTGAAAGCTATGGTTCTGGTAATCATAACAACCAGAACAATATTCCAGCAGAAGAAGCAGCAACAAGGTAGAGGGAGAAGATGTTTATATACCTATAAGAAAGAACAAAGTCACTTTTAACCAAGGCCCTACATGTATATAGATCGTACATGGATAAAGACTATAGCTCTTGTCTGAGCTATTTTTCAGGAAGGTGATTTCATTTATTTTCGATTTGCACAGCATGCACCCTAAAAGTGCAAAGTGAAACTGGCAGATTACAGTTAATACTAATAATTATTTACTATAATGCTATTATAATAAATAATATGATTGCATCACAAAGTGCACAGACTGATGGACAAAAAAGAGAATAGAAATAGGATATCTATTCCTAACTTAAATGGAATGGAATGTGGCAGAACAATGCTTCCGTATGAACTGAAAATTAAAGACAAATAAACAAGTAGAGCATTTTAGAATTGCAGATTTGAAGGAACAGATCACACAATTGGCAGAACCTTTCTATCTAGGATATTTTACTGCTTCTGGTTGCCAGGTAAGAAGTCAAAAAATTAAGTCACAGATGAAGAGGTGGTCAATAACCTGATTTTAAAAACCTGCAAAGGCTTTGGCAATTTTGTTAGTATAGAACATCAAAAAAGAGAGACTTGAGATTCTAGAAACGCAGTGAAAATTGAGGGCAAAGAAGTGACTTTTGGCCAGTTTTCTCATTAAGATACTTATAAAATTCAAATACAACATTAACACTTATAAAACTCAAAGCAGCAGTCAAAACATGTGAGAGAAAGCTTTTGGAAAGCAGAAAGTCCTCTCTGCGTAGGATGTAGAAATCTAGAAAAAATGTGACTTACTTTAAAAACACAAGATAATCTACAAAATCATGACTTTCCTTTATACCTTCACAAAATTGAGGTCACAGAGCAGCCAAATGACCTACAATAATCTGAAGAAAGATGAAAGCCTCAAAGAAAACTTGGGGCTTGGTCATTTCATTCCTTGCAAAACATCTGGGAGGAAGAGGCAGGGAGCACTACGAATGAGTAAGCAGTTGTCCGGTTAAAGTTTTTTAAATAATTTCTGCAAATGGAAGATCAGCTAACATGAAAATGTAAAATCCAAGTAGAGACACAAAGGGTGATCAGACCATTTGTAGGTTCATCTCCACAGACTTCATCCAGATGCTTACCTTAGAAGTGAGAAGCAGGCAGAGACCTGCGTCAGCCTCCTTCTGTTGGGCACTTCTGGAGAGAAGGGAGTTATATTGCAAGAAAGTACAAAGTCCACTTCAGATTGTTCTTTCCTGTAGAGGAAGGACAGCAGAAGAGAGGCAGCAAGGGCTCTGAGCCCAGAACATTAGAGGTCTCTCATTGATTGTATAAACATACATCCTGAAGAAGACTCAGAGTGAGACTCTGGGACACAGTCCCAGCCTATGGCTAATGTTCTTTTAAAACAACCAAAGCACCCTAATGCCAGCAGCACTCTGAAATCACTGACTAAAAGCAATAGCCATATTTTTCTCTGATAGGACAAGTATAGGAGAGTCCCTTTCTGAACAAAGATGCAGATAGATGATCCAAACATAAAGCTAAGGCGCAAATACTAGGAAAACCTTGCCATAGGCACATGGTAACCATGGAACTATTCCACCTGTGTAGTGAGCTCACAATAATTATAGCATCAAAAACCCCAAACCTGCTCACCGCCTGACTATATGGACTCCACCTCCTTCAGCATCAGACTAGCTCAAGAAATCTGAGAATTTTATTTGAATTTATATTTTTAGCACTAAGTCAAAAATTGAGACATAAACACACACACACACACATACACATACACACACACGCACACGCACACACACACACCCCAGTGGAAAACAGCCCACTACTAAGAAAATAATCCAAGAATCGAACTCAGATATGACAGTGATGCTGGATCAGTTGACGTATTTATTAACGAAGTAATGTGTAAATGACTCTAGAACAAGATATGGTCAAATAGGATTGGAGTGATGGCTTAGTGATTATGGTACTTGCCTGGAATGTACAAGGACATGGGTTTGTACCCTAGCCCCACACAGACAATAGTGTGTTGGAGCAATGCAAGACACATGACAAACTAAATAAAAATTGATTCTTTCTTTCTCTCTAACTGTCCATCTTTATCTTAAAAAAACAAAAGTATGTGTGTGTGTGAGAGAGAGAGAGATGGTCAAATAAGTGAACTGGTGTGGAATTTCAGCAGATAAATTTTCAGCAAAATAGTTATAAACAAAAGAACAAGCAAATAAGTATATGCACCTAGATAAATTATTTTTAAATTATTGAAAAGCAATACTAAAGAAAAATCTCATAACACTTAAACGAAGACAAGAACAGCATCAAATTTCTTTCCTTCTGCCACTTAGAAGACAATGAAGAGATATTTTTAAAGGTTCAGAGTTAAAATTTGGAATCCCAGAATTCTGTACACAATGAAAGAATAGGTTCACAATGAAAGAATAAAAAAAGTCTATTTAACAAATCTGAGAGAATTCTTTATTTACAGATCTATGAAAAAAAGTTCAGTGACATAATCAGATATATTAATATTATATTAGAGAGAAATGTGTATCTACACAAACATATGAATATCTCTGGATAGATGTTTAAATGACAAGCAATATAAAATATTTTTCTCATTTTAACAACTCCTAAAGTTTTATAAAGCTAAAAGAGAAACAAGATATTATGAATTTATGGGGTATGTAAAATAAGATAAATGACAATAGCAAAAGAAATCACTTCTAAGAAAAACATTTTGGACCAACTGAAAATAAAAAGGGCATCTAAAAATAACCACTGCTAACCTTATACCTCATGTGGAAGTCTGAATAACTTCTCCAAAGTTCATATACAAGAAAGATATCTATTCTTAATACTTCTATCCAAAAGCCTACTGAATGCCTTTTTCAATCAGCATAGTATGATAACTAAAAGAAATAAAAGCTATCTATGTATAAAGGAAACAACAGAACTGTTTCTATTCAAATATGACAAGCACCTCTACATAAAAGATCCCCAATAATTTACAAAATGCATCCAGAACTAACCCATACTTTAAACAACTTTGTAGCATATAAGGCAATTGGAAACACATTAAAAATAAGTATTACTTATAATAACACCAAAAATATGAAATACATAGGTATAAATATTACAAAATATATTCAAGTCAATGTGGTAAAAATCCAAAAATTTTGAAAGAAGTGATAGATGTTATAAATCAGTAAAGAGAATTAATGTGTCTGCAAATTGCAAGACTCAGTACTTAGATATAAATAAATCTCAATTACATTTATAGATTAATCGCAATTTTAGTAAAAATACTGACATCATTTTGTAGAAATCAAACATGTGAATTCAAATTCATATGGCGAGGTAAAGGAACTGCAGTTGTCAAAATAATTTTTTCAAAGAACAAATTTGGAAGACTAATATTGTCCGATTTAGCAATTTGTTAAAAAGCTATACTAATCAAGAGAGTCTGGTATTGATTTAAGGACCAACATATAAATCAAAGAATAGAATATAAAACTCAAAAATATAACAAGTCTTATGTGGTCATGATATATATATAAATTTTTTAAGAGCAAGGGTTAGTGAGAGAAGGAGAAAGAGATGATCAATTTTATTTAGTTTTTCATGTGGATTTCATTGCTGTGAGACTTAGGTGTGTACCTGGTGCTGGGGTTTGAACTCACGTACTTGTGCATGCTGGACAAGCGCTGTAACCACTGAGCCACTGCTCCAGCCCCTGTGGTCATGATATTTTAAAAATATCAGAGCAACTCAATGATAAAAAGGTACTATAAAAGCTGTTAAAATAAATTCATATATATGCTGTGGGGGAGATGAAGTGGGTAGATCTAGATTCCTTTCCTATCCCATACACAAAAATAAAAATAAAGATAATTCATAACCAAAAATAGGATCAGCAATTGTAAAACTTCCAGAAGAGAACATAGGAATAGTTTCGCATCTTCAGGTGGGCTAAATGTTCTTTGGACATGGATCACAATACATAGAAAACAAGTTTAATAAATTAGACTTCCTCACCTGAAATCTCTAGTCATCAAAAAACCAATAATATATACTTATTAATTTCCTAAAAATATTGTTATGCAATTGTAAAACACACCTTTCAACAATAAGAGATATTGGCTTAAATTCTTAATAACAACTCAGGTAAATTTAACTCAGGGTTTTTCAATGTGCTATTTAAACCAAGTGTACAAATTACACAGCCCAATCCCTGTGAAATAGTAGTTGAAATGGTTCATCCAGGAAAGCAACACTCTAGTTAGTATCTTAGTCAATTTTTTCTTACTATAAAAGCACCTGAGGAAAGTTATAAATAAAGTTTATGAATAAAAGAGGTTTATTTTGGCATTTAGTTCTAGAGTTCAAAGTTCTAGGGTTCATACCTGATGATGGTCTTTTTTGTTTGTTTGACATAGTCTTACATGTTGGAGCAAATTGTTGTTACATATTCATGCATACAAGGGTATTGACATGAGATAGTAAGTTAACGCTGATCCTAGTCCAGGATCTTTCCCCCGTCATCCATTCCCTGAACTCATGTCTCCTTTGTAATTCCCCCATACTAAATTTGAAATGAACATATGCATGTATATTGATTTTTTTACTCTTTTGAGTCTCTGCCTGCTTGCGTATAGACTTCTAATGGGAGTTGAGTATTCCCATTTGTATCTATAACCCCCCTTATCCCTTCCTCCACTCCTGGCTCCCTCCCTTCTCCCCCACCTTCATAGGTATGGTTCCCCCAGCTTAGGTGAAATTTCAACTATGGTGTGTTATTACTTAAACTCAGCTAACTTTCATCCTGTCTTAGGTTTTACTCTAGCTTCCACATTTGAGAGAAAACATTTAGTCCTTACATCTCTGTGTTTGGGATATTTCACTCAGCATAGTTTTCCATTTCCATCCATTTGACTACAAATGTCATGGTGATGGCCTTCTCCCTGTTAGAGAGTTGAGGCAGCATAGGACATTGTAGGGAAAGAGACTGAGAGCACACATATGTGTGTTTCTCTCCTGCTTCAGGATTCAATCATTGGGATTTCATCCTAAAGGCTTTATCTTAATCCTAATCAATTCTAATATGCCTCACCTCTAAACACCATTATCAGATTAAGTTTTCACCCTCTTAACATTATTAACACATGAATTTAGAGATTAAACTCAGCATGAATTCAGGGGAAAACTATATTCAAACCACAGTAGAACCCCAGGCATGTGCTGTTACATATAAATTTAGAACTCTTTGGATAGTATATGTATTCTGTAGGCCATTTGACTTGCTTAATCTCAGTGTTTCTGCCAAATCATGAGATTCATTCTCTAAATCAGTTCCTCTTTCCATATGCCAAGTTTTTTACCATCTTACTCTCCTTCCTTGCTTCCAGGGCATGTAGCCCTACAACATGCCTCCATGACTATGTAGCCCTATAACTTCATCTTCCTCAAGCAACCTCATTTATTCATTCCATGATGATGAAATATTTATTTGGCTATACCCAAAATAAAGTAATTAATATTAGAACTATTATTGACAATCCTAAATTAATTCATTATCATATATTCTGCAATAATAAAAATAAATCATTTTCCCTGGATAACTATTCAGAGTGACCCAGATAGATTTTTAAAACAATTCCTTCTCAGCTTCTACTTACACTTCTGCCTGCATGATAGAAAACACTCATTATTAAGTTTGCCTAATGAGAAATACTGTATATGAAATAATGATAATAAACTCATATAACTCTGTCTATTTAAAAAGGCATTTCATATACCTCCATTGTCCTTTCCTAAGAAGCATGGAGTTGAGAAAAATAATCACCGATGAAAAAACTGAATCACAGGGAAATTACAAATTGAAAAGGACTTCAACTTGTTTCTGCCACTTGGTATTTGAGTGATGTCATTAAAATATTAGGCTGAGTTGTAGCAGATGCCAGACGATAATTGGGGCTCCATCTCTTCCAAAAATCTATACTTCTTAATGGGATTCTGTGACAGATTCTATCCTCAGGATTGCTCTTGATGATTAACTTACTGAGATAATTTATAAAAAAATATTAGAGACAATAGAACAAGTAAATATTTTTTGCTATGAGGAATTTCATGAAGCATCTTTGTGAAAGTGATACATCATTATGTTAAGCACACTGGGAAGGAAATGCGTTTTATAAGATTGTTCTTGCACTTTACTATTAAATTTCAATACTAGAATAGTTTGCTTGGTATCCAATTTATCCACTTATAATGAATCTGGAAGATGTACAGTATCTTTGTTAACAACAAAAGCAAAAACATTTACAGAAAAGAATCATAGATTTAACTGTGTTGGTAATAAATGAATCCCATTGCAAGAAAATAATCCCATCCTGGAACTCAACTGTATAAAGCAAACATCTTTGTAATACTATATACATGCAACTATCACACAAGGGTGTATAGATTAAATCAGACCTACTCATCCATTTCACTACAGGTTATGAAGCATTTGTTAACCTTCACTTTGTGGCTATGGAATTAGATTTTAGTAATAATCATCTTTTGTAAGATAGAATCACATTTGAAATCATTTTAACCATGGCATCTTCCTTTCCGCTGTTCAAGGGACAGCAGCTTCACATCTTAGATAAAGTGAGCTAAGTGTCTTACATAAAAGGACAGGTGTTTCCACTTTCCTGCTAATGACTCTCTAAGTGTGGAAGATGATGATCCTTATCAGTCATTACTAAATTTACTTCGCAGAAATTAAGAATTAAATTACAGTTTCAAGGCTCATTAGGTCTTGTTAAATTTGTTGAATTGCCCACAAGTGTGTGTCTTGTCCTCCATGGGGTATCTATAAAGCAGGTGTTTCAATTCTTTGGAAGTTTGTTGCATTTTATTCTGTACAAAGATTATTATACAATTGTGCTTGAAATTCCAGGTTGGGTTCTTATATTTGAAGATCAGACTTCAAATAGTCATATTTAACTATTCAAGCTTAGCATAAAGAAGATAATATGGAAATAGTCTCTTATGGGAGCTCTTGAAAAAGAGTATTGAATTTGGAACTCAAGGGCAGAGTAGGGACCACATTCCAAACTTATGCCTTTCTCACTTGTCTCAATATTCTCATGCCAAACAATTCCAAATAGAGTGCAAATGAAAAGATCTTTCACATTTTTATCCATGCCTATCAGGATGTGTCTTTTAATGCACTCAAAGTACCACTCAGTTTTCTTTGAATTCAGGGGATATTAAACCAGATAAAAATCCTGTTTGTTTTATAGGCTTTCCCTGCTTCTGTCCACACAGTCTCTAATCAGCAAGAGGAAAATGCCCCAGACAATGTCACCTTCAATTTAATGCTCTCCTTTGAAATCTAACACAAAATTAAACTATTGGGGGGGGGGAGAATACAAAAAATAGAAAAAGATTCAGAATCAGATCAAGTAACAGTCTAGGCTTTTAAACAAATGTTGATGTTTATAAACCAGTCATTTTAAATGTAATTAAAGGCTCATATAGCATCTGAAATATAAATGAAAATATCTATTTCAATTCATAATGAGATGCTATAGTTTGTGCAGAATTTAAACTGGAATTATAGAAACAGAATGGATTTTCATATTCAATATCTTTCCCAGGAACCCTAAAGCAAAGCAATGTCACAAAAAGAAGAGATTGAGAATGGATTTAAGTTCCTTTACTCTCAGTCTTTTCTCTCCACCTGGAAATGGTGCCTCCTATGAAGGATGAGAGAAATGGCTTACCTAACATCATAAATAATTGTAATATCTGAAACCAGTGACAACTGTAAAATTACTCAAGAACTCTTCTTAGTTCTATGGACAGGGTCACCAATACTTCTTAGATCCATGAAACCATAAATAGGAAAATTTGTGAAATAAATAAGGATTTTTATGGTCAAAAACTTGGGCCTCTAGCAATTTTGCTTAAGAAAGTACTGTTCTCAGTAGCTGGAGGATTAGTATAAACTACACATCCACTTTCAAGACCAAGTATTCAAATCCATGAAGATTTTCTAACCAAAGCTCTTGACAGTTGTATTACTGATATAAATACAATCAAATTTCCTAAATTCTGTATATCTTTCCACGTAGAAAGTTATGAAATAGGCAAAAGAATGTAAATTCTTGGCATCTTCCCTGTACAACCCTAAAAGCCAACTGGATTGGAAAATTTTGATACCAAACTTCTAATCCAAGCAATACAGGATACTAATACAGAATATAGTCTTTTAAGAACCTTCTAGACACTGCCAATTGACCAATTTTCTCACTATTTTGAGTACTGAGAACTTCAACAATAGACAAAAATATTTTATTTTGTGTAATCTTGGGCAAACTCTAACTAAAGTAGAGTATATGATAAATACAGTAGCAAGTTGCTCATAGATTTGCTATGAGGGAAGAACATGATTGAAGTAAATAAAACATTTGATAACTATAAACCATTACCAGTTTTATGATAACTGATCTCAGAGTTGATGGAAATGCTCAATCCACCATTTCTTTATAGAATTTGGCCCATATGCCATTTCTTCTGTTAACTTTTTGTCACAACAATAACCATTTTGTGAATGTAATTCCTGATCATTAAAATCTCAAATACAGTTAAAACACAGGAAAATAACCCTAATTGGGAGATTCTTTTACTCTTTTAATTGAGAAATTCACTTTGGAAATTTGCATTTATGCATTTTAAACTGCTGTTTGGGATGCTGCCAAGTGTCAAGATAATAAAGAGTAAATTCAAGAATTCTGTGCTAATTGTAAGTCTCCTATCAGAAGTCAACTTATTTGTTGTTGTTTTTTGTTTTGTAACCAATAAACTTTATTTCTCAGAATAGTTTTAGATTTGTAGCAAAAATGAGCAGAAGGTACAGGGAATTTCTACGTGCCTTCTGACTCCAGACATACTCAACCTCCCACACAATCTGCATTCTGAATCACTGTAGTACATTGTTATAGTAGATGCACCCACAACACCACCCAAATGCAGAGTTCACATTAAGGATCACTTTAGATGTCATGAATTGTATGTGTGTTGACAAGATCACCTCAATCCCACAACTCCCCTACCAAGGAACATACAGAAAGGCAGCAGGATGAAAACATAGAAAAAATTATCAATTATCTGATTACTAAAAGTAACAATAATAAAAGAAGATTTAATTAAGGGAATAAGTGAGAAAACGTGACAGATAAAAAATTCTACTATCAAAGAAATATATATATTGAAAAAGGAACAGCTAAAATCTTTACTCAAAAACATCAGAAGAATCATGGAAGAATTTAATAACAGACTAACTTCTATAGAAAACAGAACCTCAGCTCTTTAAGAAAGAAATTCCAACAATAAGGATAGGCTGAGTAAGCTTGAGTGCATGGATGACATAAAAGAAAAAAAATCTCCCAGAGCATGAACACATTTTCAAAATGTATGGGATGAAATCAAAAGAAACAATATAATCCTACCTGGCATACAGGAATAAATAAAAATGCAAATGAATGGCATAAAGAACATTCTCAGTGAAACAGGTAAAGAAAAATTTTCCCATAATAGAATAAAGTCAGATATGCTCATTCGGGAAGTATATAGGACACCCATTAAGCCTAATAAAATGAGAATCTCAGCAAGACACATCACATTCAAAATGTATAACAGGGCAATCAAGGAAGAAATATTAAAGCTTCACAAGAGAAACTCACATTCAGAGACAAATGGATAAAGATCATCTCTGACTTTTCATCTCAGACCATAGAAGCAAGAAGATTCTGAAAAGAAATACTTCAATCCCTTAATGACCGCAACCTACAGACAAGAATACTCTACTCAGCTTCAAATTCTAAGGGGAAATAAAAACATTTCACAGTGAGATCAAACTTGCAGAATTCATGAACATAAATCCAGCATTACAAAGAATTCTCAAAGACAAACTCCAGATAGAAGAACAAGCAAAACCTTCAAACAGAGGAAATTCAATAAAAGTACACACTATCAAGGACAATCAAGACAATCAAGACAACACAGAACTCACTACTAAAACATGATGACTATAAACCACAACCAAATAACTATCTTAACACTGAATGTGAAAGGTCTAAACATGCCAAATAAAAGACCAATACTAAGAGATTGGATCAAAAAGCAAAATCCAACAATATACTGCTTACTGGAGACCCACCTTGCAGCCAAAGACATCCACAGATTGAGGGTTAAAGGATAGAAAAAAAATTACCAGGCTTATTGCTCAAGACTGTAGGCTAGTGTCTCAATCCTTACATCTGACAAATTGGATTTTAACCACAATTAATCAGAAGTCATAAAGAGAGCCAATACATCATAGTAAATGGAACAATACAACAGGAAGATATAGCCATAGTAAATTTCAATGCTCCAAACACCAGAACTCCCAAATATGTAGGAAAAAAATTCCAAGACATAAAACCACTTGTGGACCCCAACACAATAATACTGGGAGACTTTAATACTTCTCTGTCACCAATAGACAGATCATCAAAGCAAAAAAATAATAAAAAGATCTCCAGTCTGAACAAATCCATTAATCAAATGGACTTAAGAGACATCTATAGAATACTCCACCCCAAATTGGTCAAGTTTACCCTCTTTTCAGCAGTGCATGTATACTTCTCCAAAATAGACCACATTCTAGTTCACAAAGGAAATCTCAGTGAATATAAAAATAGAAATTATTCCATGTATCCTATTAGACCATGATGCTATGATTCTAGTAATTAACAACAAAAATAATAACAGAAAATGCACATATACATGGAGATTGAATAATACCCTATTAAATGAAGAATGGATCCAAGAAGACATGAAAGCAGAAATCAGGAAATTCCTGGAAGCAAATGAAAATGAAGACACACCATATAGAAAACTCTGGTACACCATGAGAGCACTCTAACGGTCAAAATTCATAGCACTGAGTGACTACATATACAAACATGAGAGATAATGAATAAATAAGCTTATGCTTATTTATTCAATTCCCTACAGAAAGAAGAGCACTCTAACCCCAAACTCAGCAGAAGGAATGAAATAATCAGGATGAGAGCTGAGATCAGTGAAATCTCACTGAAGGAAGGAAAGAAATGAAGCAAATCAATAAAATTATCAATGAGAAAGGAGTTATCACCACTGACCCCATGGAAATCAAACTATTATGGAAGAACTATACTCCTCTAAATTAGATAATCTGGAAGACATGGACAAACTTCTACTCAAATACAACATCCCCAAATTAATACATGATGACCTTAAAAGCTTAAATAACCCAATAATTGGCACCAAAATCCATATAGCAATTAAAAGCCTTCCAAAGAAGAAAAGCCAAGGACCTGATGGAGTCCCGGTGGAGTTTTAACATACCTATGAGGAAGAGCTAACACCTCTCCTTATTAAGTTATTCCAAGAAATTGAAAAGGATGGAACTCTCCCAAACCCTTCTACAGCCAACCATAACTCTGATACCAAAACCCCAAAAAGGAACATAAAAAAATGAAAATTACTGACCAGTATCACTGATGAACATTGACACAAAAATCCTTGATAAAGTTCTAGCAAACCACATTCAAAAACATATCAAGAAAAAAATTCATCACAGTCAAGTGGTCTTCATTCCAGGGATGCAAAGCAGGATCAACATATGCAAATCAATAAATGTGATTCACTACTGAAACAGTGTCAATGACAAAAAACATTTAATCATCTTAATGGATGCATAAAAGCCCTTTGACAAAATACAGCACCCAATTATGCTCAAAACTCTATAGATAAGATTGGGATCAAAGACAATATATCATAATTATGTAAAGGCCAAATATGACAAAGCCAGATGGTATAATACTGAAAGAAGAAAAGCTGAAAGCATTTTCTCTAAAGTTTGGAATAGGACAAGACTACCCACTCTCAGCACTTTTAATCAGTATAGGCCTTGAGACCTACCTGTAGCAATCAAGCAGGAGAAGAAAATCAAAAAGATAAGAATAAGAAGAGAGGAAGTCAAATTATCCCTTTTTGCTGATGACATGATCCTATTTCTGGAGGATACAAAAAACTCCACCAGAAAACTGATTAAGCTTATAAACAAATTTAGCAAAGTAGTAGACTACAAGATCAATACCCATAAATCAATAGCTTTTCTATATGCTAACAATAATAGGGTAGAAGAATAAATCAGGAAATTGGTACTATTCATAATGTCCTCAAAAATAATAATATACCTGGAAATTAATCTAACGAGGGAAGTTTTACTAAAAAGACCTCACAATAAAAGTTATTGAACACTGAAGAAATGAATTGAAGAAGACCTGAGACGACAGAAAGAAGTTCCTTGTTCTTAGTTAGGTAGAATTACTACAATTAAAATAAACATTCTGCCAAAAGTGCTATTCAGATTCAATGTGATCCCCATAAAGATGCCAATGTTGTTCTTTACAGATACAGAAAAAGCAATTCTCGAACTCATTTGGAACAAGAATCCCAGAATATCCAAAACATTACTAAGCAAGAAATATGAAATAGGTGGCCTTCCAATAGCAGATATAAAATTATACTATACAGTAAAGAAATAAATTGAAAAATAACTTAGAAGATGGAAAGACCTCCCATGTTCTAGATAGGCAGAATTAATATTGTCAAAATGACCATACTACCAAAAGCACTAAACAGATTTGATGGAATCCCCATCAAAATACCCACAGAATGGGAAATAATCACAGCCTGTGATTCCTCCAACAGGGGACTAATACCCAAGATTTACAAAGAACTCAAAAAAATTAATATCAAAACCACAAACAATCCAATCAATAAATGGACCAGAGAACTATGCAGAAACTTAACAGAGGCAATCAAGCAAGCCAATGAATATGTGAGAAAGTTTTCTAAATTACTACCAATCAGAGAAATGCAAATCAAAACTACATTAATTTTTCACGTCATTCCAGTCTGATTGGCGAAGATGAAGAATATAAGCAGTAACAAATGCTAGAGGGGCTGTGGGAAGATAGGAATACTAGCACACTGTTGATGGACCTGCAGACCAGTGCAGCTGCTTTGGAAAGCAGTGTGGAGACTCCTCAAAAATTAGGAATAGATCCATTTTTTGACCCTTTGATCCTTCATCTGGGTATTTTCCCATTGGAGTTAGAATCAGCATATTACAGCAACTGCAAAATCTATATTCATAGCAGCTCAATTTACAATCTCTATATAATGGAACCAACCTACATGCCCCTCACTGGATGAATGGATCCAAAAGCTGTGTGTGTGTATACACATACATACACATGCACACATATATACACACACAAACATATATATATATATACACACATACATACACACACACACACACACACATATATATATATATATATATATATATACATACACACACATACATACAATGGAGTTCTACTCAGCTATTAGAAAAAATGATATTGCACCCTTTGAGGGTAAATTAATGGCAATGGAAGAAATCATGCTGAGTGAAATTAGCTAAACCCAGAGTCAAGTGTCAAATGTTTTCCATCATTTATGGAGGCTAGAGGTAAACCCAGGCTTGGGTGAAAGTCAAGCTCTTATACTAGACCCACCAAAGGCATAGCAACACATCATCTTGGAGAACCATAGATACGTAGGGGAAGGAGTGGGAATAGGATAGGTAGGAGGTTAGGGAGAGGGAGGGAGAATAAGGAGGGATCTAGGGAGATAATCAGCCATATAACTGAAGCTAAATAATACTTACATAATCATTTAATTCTGAAAAATCCACAGTCATATATATATGCACATATATATAGATATGGACATTTATAACAGTTAAAGGGGTCAAATATAGAATACTCAAGAGACTGGGATGTGGGTGATGTTGGGGTGACTCTGGATTAGGATCAAATGCAAATATATTGTTACTTTATATGCATTTATGATTGTACAACAACTCAATTCCTTAATAAATGTTAAGAACAGAATACTTTGTATAGTTAAAAATAGTTCATATTCTTCTCCTTCTGCCAGAAGTACAAGGGGATCTTAATCAGATGTTTACTGTGAAAACCAGATCGGGCTTCTAAACATAAAACTAATGGAAGACCTCCAATGAATGGGTTTTCATGAAGTTTTTGATTCTCAGATTTGTCTGCACCAAGTCTCCAGCTATTTCTCAACTACATTTCAGGGTTTCTTACCCCAGTACCAGACACTACTTGCTCATGCAGATTAGCCATGAGTTCTGCTCTGGTAGGCTGTGCTTCTCTGTCTCTCCAGTTCTGTGAGCAGTTGTTTGCCCTCTGTCATCCATTCTCAGAAGTATCTAAGAGGAACTAGTTTGTTGTTGCTGTTGTTTGTTTGTTTGTTGTTTCAATGTATTCACCTTTTAATTATTTTTATTTGTTTGACATAGTCTTACATATTGGAAGAAATTGTTTTTACAAGTTCATAGATACATGGATAATGACAAAGTAATTTAAGGCAGACCCTAGTTCAGGATCTCTTCCCTTTCACCCATTCCCCAATCTCATGTCTCCTCTGTAATACCCCTGTGCTATGATTGGAAATGAACATATACATGTATATTAATTTTTGAAATTTCTGAGTTTCTCTGCCTGCCTGTATATAGTTAGACTTCTTATGAGAGTCAAGTGTTCCGTGATGTATTGATAATCCCCATTATCCCTCTTTCCCCTCCCTTCTCCCCCTACCTTCATTGTTATGATTCACCCAGCTTATGTGGAATTTTAACTTTGGTGCGTTTATTGATTACACTTAGCTAACATTCATTCTATCTTAGGTTTTACTCTACCTTCCATATATGAGAGAAAACATCCAAAATACTTATCTCTAAGCTTGTGTGTTTGGCTGAATGCCTAAAACTCTATTTGATGGCAGAAACTCACAGTACAATTTTGCAAATAACAAGAATTCCTCACTTCACAATTTGCTAAAACTACATGTAAACCAGGCTTTTTACTTCTGTGATCCAGTGGTCCATTTTTTCTGCTCTGTTATCATATGTTCCATTATTTTCTTTACTGTTAGCAAAATACACAAAATATAAATTATAAAATAATTGAACATTGCCCTAAAATTTAATAATTTTGTTAATGAAAGATTTATTTTCTTTGAGATTAGCCTAAATTCAAAAACCCATAATGAATTTCAATTGAAGTACCAAAACCAAGTTTTAAGTTGCATTTGTCTCATAATTCTTTCTAAATAAAATCCAAAGTTATATCACTTGTATTCTTACATGATATTCAATGCATGAAAATAAAGTTTTAAGTCTAATTTTTTTAGATTTCCTTTTGCATAGTGTTCTCTAAACTTACATAAAGATATCCAAAATGATAATCAGAGGAAGTTAAGATTATTAAAAAATAAATCACTCTAATATGTTACTCAATAATTTAAAATGATCACATATTGTATAGCAATGGATTTTTCTTCATAATTTAAATGCCAGGAATTCAAACAGAGATATAAATTTATAAATAGCAGTTAATAAAAACATAGAATCATATGAAAAATATTTTAATACCCTCCCTTTTTATTGACAAATTACTTTATTTCTTCATTAGTTTCATAACATTAATTTTTATACTGAAATTTATGTAGGTTAAATCCTTTTATATACACAAAAATTTTAAAAGATGATATTGTTTCTAGAAATGAATCAGAAAATCATTAATTAATTCATATTTTAAATCACTATTTTCTGATAATTGAATTATTTATCTTATGAAGAGTCCATGAATTTCTGTGTTTGAACAAATATATCAGTTTAAATCATCTGTCTGAAGTATGCCTTTAAGGAATACAATTATCCTATTCCAATTATTATTCTTCATAAGCAATAGAAACAATAATTCAAATAAGTAATACACTAATATGAACAGAAAAGTAAAGGTCTCATCTAAATCTCCCAATTTATAAAAAACAATTTTTATTTATCCATGAGGTACTTATTGTGCAATGTTCTATACATGCATATATTACATAATGTTTAAATCAGGTTAAACATATCTGTCTCCTCAACATATATCATTTCTTCATGCTATTTTGGTTTTAAAATTCTGAATATATAAAAACTTTCACCATGACATGTTAGGTTTTTTTAAGACAAACTTTCCAAAATATACAAATATCCAACTGATTATATTTATATAGTTTCAATATTTCTTGATCATTTTTAATTTCCCCCATGGTTTTAAAACCAGCTTTCAAATTATCTTCACTGTTTTGTGGTGTTCTGGTTAAGAATTTCAGAACATGTCAGAGCTTTTCTTCACTTTTTCCAAATTAATTGTACTGCAACTTTCAGCCCTGGAAGTGCCCTTTGAAGACCATTCTAAAGTGAATGTCAATCCTGTGGTAGCTCTTCTGTCACTTAGTTTTAGTGGATGGCACCTGACAGAATAAATAAGATAAAGTTGCCCGTAGATGGTTCCAAGGTATTGATTCAAAATATAAATTCCTTTTTAGTTGAGATTCTAACCCTCTTAGAGAATAATCATTCTAAAATTCTAGTGCCAAGAAAAATAATTTCTACATCATTTTTGTCCAGGATTCTGAGATTTAACCTGCAGAGTTCTTAAAATAAAATATGATTTCCTTCCATAAAGACAAATTTCATGATGATCAGGGAAGGGGACAATTAACTTTCATAGACTTTTACATCTTAATATTGGTGTGTGGAAATATGATTGGGCCACTTTACCTTACCACTGTCAAAATCACAAGCACTGCAAGCACTACCAAACCAAAATATCAGTATAATCTTTTGCATCAGCTTGGTTTCTCTACTTGAAGAATTTCTGATGAAGAACGTAGTTGGAATTATTGTTAATGTTCATTTGTGAAATAATATTAATTGTTAGTATCAGAGAAAGTCCCCAAGCTTAAGAGGACATTTAGGGATTCTGCTTAGTCTCCTATCTTCTATACTCAGCTAGACTTTTATAAGTTTAGTTTGCAGTGATCTTTGATTATTATTTCTTATTCTATTCAAGTGATTTGTTTAGCTTGCCAATGTAACTTATTAGCACAGGGAATTTTCTGGCAGTGTGTCAGCAATAAGGATGGGAACACCTAAATGCTATGGATGACGTCCTATTGATTGCTACAAAGACAAACAAATAATATGTGAACTCTAAAAATCTATTCCCAGCCACAGATGTAATCCTTAAGTACAGTTTGCTAATGTTTAGCTGGCTTTGCTTAAACAACTCCTTTCTTTCAAGGGTATCTATCACACAGCAACATTTATAACCATACCCCCCACTAGAGGGTATTTGGAAATGCCTGTCCTGTAGTTAAAAAAAAAACAAGTGATTTTAAGAAAATGACTACTTTCTTGACTGTAAACACAATGAACCCATTTGCTCAGACTTTAATTTATACTCCTGATATTGTATCTCATAGACAAGAATTGAAATATAACAGAAAATACACACTACTTTTTTAGCACAGTTGCAAACTGAAAAACCAATTGAATTTAGATGATTTGACATGAATTTCTCTTCTGATATTTCCTGGGCATGCATCCAACATCAAGCTAACCAGTAGTTGTAGTAATTTCTATAAATTCAGAGAATTCCAAAATTCTATGATAACTTAAAGCTCATAGATATCTTCATTTTAAAAATTTGGAAACTGAGCTCAACTATATTCTTGTATCTTGCATAAATGTTGTTTCCAAGTGATAAGTAAAGGTGGTGGTATAGACAATTTAATAACTATTAATTCAGGGGTACTTATTGGGCAAAATTAATGACTGGCTAACTAGAAAAGTCACTTGTTTCCTTTCTTAAAATTTTATTTCTGTTTGCTTTTCCATATCTTATTGGTGCATTATCATTATACATAATAATAGGATTCATTGTTTCACATTTACAGATGTGTAGAATATAACAATCTAATTTGGTCAATATCATTCCTTAGAACCTCTCATTTCACTTTCCTCCTCCTGGTCACTTGTTTCTAACTCTGATTATACATCTACTAGAATGTACTCATTTGATAACAGTTGTTTGCTAAGGATGTTGTACTATAAACAGAGTAGCTTAAACAACAGAAATTTATTAAAATTCTTGAGTCTGGGAATCCAAAATCAAGGTGTCAACCTTTTGAGGGGTGTGAGGAAGAATCTGTTACAGACCTCTTCTCTATTATCTGTTGATTTGCTGGCAATCATTAGCATATCTTGGCTTGCAGAAACTTCACCCTACCTTTTCCTCCACCTGTACAAGGCATTCTCCTTTGCAAGAACGTCCAGATGTTGCCTTATGATGATATCACTCAGACTTGATAGGAGCCCACCCTAATGACCTTTTATAACCTAATTGATCATACCTCAAAGACCTTATTTCCAAATAAGGTTATATTCTGAAGTATTGGGGGTTAGAACTTCAACACATGCATTGAGGGGAAGTATAATTCAATCTATAACAGTTACAAAATAAATTTAGTATACAAGGATGGTGCAACATGAATCACCAGTATTCTATGTGGTATCATTTAAATGCTCCTGAAATATTCAGTAATTTCTCTTTTATAGTGCCATTGATTTTGCAATAATTCTTTTGCTCTAGAATAATGTAATACAGAAAAATGTCACCTAGAAATAAATTGATATGTATTTTTCAAACTATTTGTAATAATAATAAAACTGATATCTTTGTAACCTAAACTTAGAAAATCTATCAGATGCTAAGAAAAATATATGGGTTTAGCAGCATCCGATGTTTCACATTCTGACATGATAGTCCTTACTCTTTAATGTCAGCAGCCAATAAAATGAAAACATTCGACCAGATAGCATTCAGCACCAGCATTTGGCAGGGATTGAAACAGCTAAATATTTCTCAAAATTTAACAACAATAACAACAATTCAGAAAGAAACAAGTAAAAGAGCAATAAAATTTCATACTGATATATAAAAACATACACATGCGTATGAACACCATATTCTCATGGAGACTTGGATTCTACCCTGACTGCCCATCAAAAAGGGGAACATGAGTTACAGTTCTTTAAAAAAAAAATGTCCAGCCAAATTCAAACATGAGAGAAGGCAATAAATGCAAACTCAGGGTTCTTCATGACAGAGTTGAGGATTAAACAGTAAAAACCTGAGATGTATTTTATTTCTCTGAACTTTATGAGGGTAATATGTTATAAATGTGTAGTCAAGTAATAGATAAGCTGGATACTTTAAGGTTGTAGCTGTAGACATTAGGTTGAGAGGGAAAGTACTTGGGGAATAGTTTTATTGAGAGCTGTATTTCATCACAATATTCATTCACTCCAGGGTAAACAGAGTGGAGCTCATTTAAAAAAAAAAATCAAAGATGGTGGAATAAACAGAATTCTAGCTTCTCAATGGTACCTATAGCTTTTTTCTTGTTTGGCACATTCCCTATTGAATAAATAAGGATACATGGGATACATTAGCACTTTGAAAATATCATTAACTCCTCTAAGTCATCAGGGTATCCAAATGTGTCACTTTAAAGTTACTGTAGAGGGCTGGAGTGGTGACTCAGTGATATTGTGCTTGCCTGGCACACATGAGGACCCAGTTTGAACCCCATCACCACATACACAACTAAATATCAGAGCAATGAAATCCAGATGAAAAGCTAAATAAAATTGATTCTCTCTCTCACTCTCTCTCTCTCTTTAAAAAAAAGTTACTATAGAATTATTTTTATCTCTGTAACATGTCATGTCGTATAAAACTACTGTCATTTTCTACATCTATATTAACAAATGAGCATTTGGTTTAAACTTTTTTTTCCTTTTGATATCTTTCATTGGTAATATATTTCAAAAAGAATTACAGAAGTCTTTTGTTCTGAATATATGAGGCAAAATTTCCACTGTGACATTGTTGAAATTTACAGAACAGAAATTTGGAATACAAAAACTATTGAAGTAATGATCTGAGCTGTGTTTGTAGGACCATAGGAGACAAATCTGAGGTCCATGTGGACTGACTGTGTAGTCGTCACCTGCAGGCAGTTTTCTAACCCATCATCACAAGACAGAGTAAAAGCCATGGTAAGTGACCATCACACACTCTAGAAGGACAGGAAATGCAGGCTGTGTAGCACTCACATAGTAGGAATAAATCAGTGGCTAGCACTTCACACTCATGATGTGGCAGCATTGTGCTGTGCTTGCCACACATGATGATAGTAATATTCACGGTTCTATAAAATAATTGACAATGCCTTCCAAAAACTAATCCCAAACAAGGAAGTACAAAATCATTTTCTCAATTCCTTCTCCCATAAATCCAGTTCTTATTAAAAATAACAACATACAGAATCTCAAGGAAGTGCTTGATCATATTAGACTGGAAACACTGAAATAGAAATACAATGGAAATAAAATTAGAGAGAAACATATGCATTTTCTTTGCATTTAGGCTAACACTAATCATTGTAAAAGGACAAGCAGAAAATCCGCGCAGACATTAGTTCCTTAAAAGAAAAGTCTTCTAAATAAAAAAGTCACGGATGGCTTTTTGTCAAGTATCTTATGATGAAAGACAAGGTAAAATTTTGTAAGGAAAATTTTAAAAACTCAATGAAGACAGATTCTAAGAGTCTAATGTAATCTGAGGAAAAAGAAAAATTAAACATAACATTAATGATTAACATTTCTTTCATAAATCAATTATACCTTTTAAATTTTTCATTCTGCTTTTTACAGTTGATCCTTGAGGATGATCACTAAACCTCACTGTAATTGAATGAAAAATCTGCCATAATCTTTTGTAAAGAATAGCACGTACACTGGGCTTGGTGGTGCACACCTGCAATCACAGTAATCCCAGCAAGGCCAGTCTCAGCAAGTTAGCAATGCCCTAAGCAATTTGGTGTAACCGGGTCTCAATGGAGAATCCTTAAGAAATTAGGGATGACTCCACCATACGACCCTGCTATTCCACTCCTGGGTATCTTTCCAGGGGACTTAGAATCAGCACATTACAGTGACACAGCAATATCGATGTTCATTGCAGCACAATTTACCATTGCTAGGCTATGGAAACAACCCCGGTGTCCCTCACAGGAAGAATGGATCCAAAAACT